>WSTV01000310.1:0-35447 GCA_019632285.1 Tulasnella sp. 332 | reverse complement strand
GCGATCACTCTGAAAACCGTTTCGTATGTAAGCATTAAAAAGTCGAGGTAAAATATTATGACGATCTTAAGGCTCACATGGCCGTTGACGTGGTGTCCGTGAGGTACATCAATGAATGTTTGGACAATGGGAACCGAAAGAAAGCCCCATCGTGATGGATGGACACGGTGCCTAGGACGGATACACCATCGTTATCCCAGCGGAATGCCTGTGATAAGACTGAGAGCGATGGTTCAGGCCTTTTGCGATCAGCTCAGCTCCCGAAATGTCCGACTCACTTGTGGTGAAGACTATCAAGAAGAAGATCTCCGGAACGTAGAAGATGGCAGGGAATCGAGGACGTGCCTTCACTTTGATGATGCGAGCTATGAAGATAAATGAGACGGCTCCTAAGCTGATGGCAGAAGTCAATGGATGCGACTTGGTCCAAGCGTTCTCGATGAGGAAGAGGAGTTTGTCGATTGACGTCTCCGGGTTGACCTCGCTGGCAAGCTTTGTTAGTCCTAGTACGGGGATGAACTGTAATGAACATAGAGCGATTTATCATTATGATTTTGGTCAATAGCAACCATTTTACGCCTCAGATCCCCACATACCTGTCCAAGCATGATGACAAAACCAACACCAGTGATAAACCCCCTCTGCAGCGCACGGCTCAGGACCACATCGATAAAGCCGAGGCGGAAGAGACCGAGGAGAAACGATAACAAGCCGACTTGAAAAGTGATCATTGTCGAAGCTATAATCCCCGCATTGGGAGGAGTGTCCTCGTGGGGATCTCCACGTCGAACACGACTGACCGCTTCCCCGACAAGGAGCGATAAGGAAGCTTCGGGACCAACGTTCAAGTGCCTCGATGATCCTAGCAAGGCGTAAATGAAGCCAGGTACTGATGGATTTTCATTAGCACAACTCAGTTGTCAAATTAGTCGACAATAGTAACGTACTTGCAGCAGCGAAGAGACCATTTGTTGCATCCAGTTGAGCTATACTAGTGGCATAGGACATAGAGAGAGGAATGAGGATCTGCCGGGGCCGTGTATATCAGTACTATGGCTTGCTTCACTTGTGTCAAATGAAGCCTCACCGACGCGACCGTTATTCCGGCAGCTATTTGGTTCATAACTTCAGAGAGCTGTGCAGATCGATATCGATGGAATCAACTCACCAGCATCACCCCAAAATGCATCAAATGAGTACTCCGGAATCCATACTATAGACGGGATATAGTAGCGCAGTCGTGCCCAAAATATATCCTTCTTGGTGGCTTCGCTCTCCGCCTTCGGAGACTTTACTGAGAGTTGTTGTAGCGAATTCCCTAAGTATGAGAGTCAGATTTCTAATACGAAGTCAGTGGTGTGGTTCGATGAGCTGCGGACCTGTTGGTTCTTGTATATAATGAGCGCCCTGCTCTTCGTCACCTGCGAGTAACGGCGCTCGTTCCCCCATATGGGAGACGCTAGCGGATGAGAGATTGCGAGAGATTGGTGGACTGAGTGTCGATGCCATAGTTCCCGAAGAGTAGCAAATCGGTGAGTACCGGTAGTTCTTATGTTCTTACAGTGAAGGGGCAAACGTGGGTAAAGTAGCGCCGCGTTGTTCAGCAGAATGACTCGTGACACTTCTCCGCCCAATCTACCCTTGGACTTATGACCATGTCCGAGAGCTGTGATGAGGACGACTGCGAGCCCATGCTCGACCTTGTCTCTATCATGAGATTCGATCTGCAGGATCTAGCAAAAGAGAAAACCAGTCTCTATAACCGCTTACGATCCATCCAAGATGACATTGTCTTCGTTCACCATGTCTGTTGCGAATATTACGAACATCTACCCATCGTTCCAAACTTGCGATGTGGGGCGTGGTATGTGGACCCTGCTGTTCCACAGGTCGTGCACACTCCTACGTACTTTAAATCAACCGACGGTCATCACAATCATTGGGATTTTAACCTTCGCAGGGCCAATCTGCACCTCCTACCCACCATACAAGATAGCTTCGGGCAAGTGATCTGAATCCACATTTGGGCCCCACCTCATATTGTTATCTGTGACTGCAGTATCATCATCGTTGACTCTACACGCCGTGGCAAACGCTTTCCGGACGCTCTCTCCAAGACAATTCCCATCTGGTGCTGCGTCGTCAATCGGGCTGTCGCACGGAAATATAACTTGCCCAATTCCTTCGACACCGAACTCCACACATCCACCAACGCGGTCTCTCGTTCCGAGCATTCTCAGATTGAAGAACGGCTTGATAGATGGACGTCTAAACTATGTGTATGTAGTCAGCATCAGCCCTTTCATCAATTACCTCTTCACTGAAATAATATTCGATTGACACATTAGGAATCAGTGTTTGACTTACCTCAACTATCCAGACCATTACGACCCGTATGGATCAGCACCGCGTCCACCATAATCCCGCAGTTCGAGGATGACCTAGACTTCCACCCCGTCATCTGCCTCTCCGCATCCGAACACGTCGAGAACGGCGTTGAGCGGCATAACGGTTACTGCTACGTTCAAGGCAGTGGAGATGATCATGAGTCGTGGAGCAAAGTACGTTCGCATAGCAAGCCTGAAGTCACCGCCAGTCCGCTGAATGCATGAAATTCCCATCGATTCGGTTTCATCCGTGGATTTCAGGGTCTCACCCCTATGATGTTCTGGAGAAACGTAGAGACGGTTCGTAGAGCAACTCCCGAGACGATCGCCACCATCGTCCAAGATATTGTTGATTCACATTCAGATGCTACTGCTTCACCATTCAAGCACCTGACACCGATCACCAAAGCTCATTCCATGATCTCCCTTGGCATCCCCAAATCCTCTGAGGTTGAACCTTCCAAGGCACTGATTCTTATTTCTCCACTCCCAACCTGTATCGAACCGATCACATCTCCTCAACCGCGTCTTCTCTCGCTTGTTATTCCAGCAGGCAAGGCTGGGCAGTTGGACCTCATGAAGGCACTCACACGCGCCATCGCATTCGTGAAGCTTCACCTCGACGCCGGGACTACAGTGGATATCGTTGGCGCCGACCCTTCAGACGTCTGCACAGGTGTCGCGATGGCCGTGCTTCAAGCCCTCTTTAACGATGCCGGAGACTATACGGGACAGCCTGCAAGCATAGGTGCGTTCGATCTGAGAACGCTCAGCCAACAAGAGGAGAATCTTGTTTTTATCAACCATCCGTTCTCAACTGCATACTTTGCAGGAGAGATCTCAAAGCAGAGCATCCGCAAAAGGTTGGAATGGATACAGCAGAGCGCGCCGGGTATGAATCCGTCGAGAGTCACCATGAATCGCGTCAACGAGTACTTCTTATCCCCACCTTCAATGAGGAGCAGTCTTCGATGACCTTGGCTTCCCATATCCATGCGCAATGGACATTAGAACGTCCGGTCCTTCGTTTCTCACATACTCCGCACGTAGTAAGTTAGTTGGCTCAACCACTCACCCGAATGTGGGTATTTTACGCCAAGAAACTAATTTGTATCAAGGCCTACTGAATGGTATAAGTACAAAAACGTTTCTGCTTGCTACTACGACTTCTTTGACCCCGATCCTTGACCCTGCTGCGGGATAATGGAGAACGTCCCGGTGTTGTTGGCGAACCAACGGTCGTTGGCTGCCTTGACGCGTGCAGCGGCGGCAGCGGCACCAGGATTGACAAGCTCCAAACCTGGAAGTGTGAGATCGCAAGATGAGCCCTCCAAGTTTTTCCGTTGACAGCAGATGGTAGACAGATCCTACCTTGAACCGGAGTAAATACGAGAGACGTTGCTGTTCCCGATGTGGCGCCTTGCGATTGCGCCGCAGCTCGGTTGAGCACTTGGGTGCGGAGACGATTTGATTTGGACATTTTGGCTGATAAGGATTGAGATACAGGTCAGGTTCACGAACGCAAACAATATAGGAGAGCATGAAGACTCACCTCGGCTCCTCGAATCTACCGCATTCGCTCTGACCTTCCCTGTGGCGGACCCGAGCATACCCAATCCCTTCGTTTCGTCGAATGCGCCGACCTCTTCTTCTGCCTCTCCAAACGCCATGCGATTTTGAAGTTTCCGAAGTTCCGTCTGGGCGTAGGCTTCTTTGGCCTTGCGGGCTCTGCGAGGACAACTTATCAACGAGAGTCCTCGCAACACAAAAGCGAAGAGGCGTTGTAGAACTCACTTCTTGCCACCACGACGCTTCTTTGGTCCGTCATCGGGGACAGGCAAGGCCTTCACGACTTTTGCCGGCGGGGGCTCTGCAAGCTGCTCAATATGTTTGAGCGCTTTTGCACGCATCGCTCTTCCAAAGTTACCTAAGGTGTCAAAAATACCCAATCAGAGGCTGCTACGGGAGTGGCCGTACAAAATCATTCACTCACCATCACCTCCTGGCTGGAGATCCATGCGAGCCGTCAGGACTACTTTAGCCGCTACCGTCCGTTGGGCTTTCTCTCGAGTGTCGATGGGCGAGTTTTGGATGAGGTCAGAGTAGTAGATGAATCCAGAATGGCGAGCCTGCGTGGCAGTAGAGAAGCCGTTCATTATCCGCTGCTGCTTGCCAAGATGCTGTAGAGTGTTTATAGTTAGATGAGATTGGCAAATGTGAAGATCCAGAATGACACACCTGCACATTACATGCTGGCATCTTGCTTAGCGCCGTTAATCCGCCTGCGACTCCGAGGATCTTGGCCGCCGTTGTTGAGCCAATGAGTGCGGAGAGATTGGGTGCCAGGGCGGACATCCTGGAGCGAACGTAGCTAAAGATCTAGTTAAGTAGGAATTCATCAGCATCCTTTTTGTCCCCGATGCAAATATGTGGTTAAGAGACCCTTCAATATTCACCTTCTTGCGTGCTTCCTCCATTCTATCCGCCAGATCACATGCTCGCTGGACAGCCTGCCAGACTTGGTCCGGGAGAGGCTGCCCTCGAGTCGTGGTCGACGTGATCGTTATTGTCATGACGATCGCAGCTGGGAGTGCTTCACCCAGCTTTCCACGAGGGAGTTCCTAAAGTCCAAAATAGTCAGCTCCTCTCTTTTAGGACGACCAGACCGCGGGCTTACCGGTTCGTTGCCCATTGCTCTGACAGCTCGAATAAACATATGAGGGTCGGGCACCAGCTGCTGTAGTTCTGGGAATTTGGGGCTGTAATGATCGCGAATGAACTGTGAAAGCGAAATCCCGCTGGTGTTGAGTGATAATGTCTATGACGGAACGAGAGGTGGATTCGCACCTTGTGAACGATGAGGATCTCGTTATCAATGTCCACGGAGAGGTTATTGGCCTTGACGATTAGAGCGTATTCCGGATTGTCAAGGGACATGGTGGTCGCATTTGACGGTTGCTCGATATAATGATCGATGTCCTTTGGGAGAAAGAACAGAACAAGTTCAGAGGGTTTGCTTCAGGTCAAATCACCTTGTCCCACCACTGCACTGACCTGCAGGACGTCCACCATCTTTCTGCTCCCTTCCAGCTTCGCCACGCTCCGTACATCCTCCACACCCTCCATGTCCATATTCTCCACTTCCTCCATATCCAACTCTCGCGCCGCTGCTATGCCTCCCGGTGCTAAGCCATCCGCCATATCTTCTGTCAGCTCTTCACCCTCCCCATCGGCTTCCTCTTCCGACATGTCGACATCTTCATTCGCCTTCCTCTTCAATGAGCTTCCTCCTGGTTGTGGTTGTGATTGTTCGGTCTCCTCTTCTTGCTCTTCGGTATCGTCTTCGAGGTCGTTTAAGAGCTCATCTGCCAGAGAGGACATTTGATGAGGGGACTTACAAATAACTATCAATGTGGTGGGTAGATAGAGGTCGTCGTCAGTCGAAGAAGGAATTCAGGCACGTGGGACGGATATGTCGGGCTTTGGTTCGCGTGTGCAAACGACCTTGAACTTATAGATCGTCTACCTCACCACAAACTTATAAGTAAGCCCGTCTTTCTTTGGTTTGAGTCTTTTAAGATGACTCAGAGTGGTAGCAAAACCTCGACCCGCTATTCAACCTATACTCTGGGTCGAGTTGCTGACTTGAGACCTCAAGCTATGGATACTTCTGAAAACCTCCTCCACTTGGCCGATTCAAAATGGCTAGCCCTAAACACCATGCTCACTGTCTTGTACCTCCAGCTATTTCATCAAAGTACCATGGATCCAAGAAGAGCAGACCCGCGGTTGACTCGGGATCCAAGAAGAGATCCGCGGTTAGCACGACCCACAGATCCAAGAATGGCGAGCTCCTCAACCCCTCAGCCTCCACCACAAGTCCCTGCACCGATACAAGTTTCCTCGCAATATCAAGTTGCACCGAATCAAGATCCGTCGTCGTCAATGTCGTCGGCTGCAAAGTACAAACCCAGGCCGTTATTTTGCGTCGTTTGTGCCAGTAATCAGGTCCGTCGTTTCTCTCTCTCTTCCCCCCCGTCCAGAAAGGCATCAATGTGTTGACAGAGTACCAACTTCAGAACCGATCAATGGAAGCGCACAATGTCTTGATGTATGTCTAAATGAAACTCTGATGAGGAGTAGCTGCTCACCTACTGGATGTTAGGAAGGCCGGCTATCGCGTGATTTCCTACGGCACTGGATCTGCCGTACGTCTTCCCGGCCCTTCTATCGACAAACCGAACATCTACGCATTTGGAACGCCGTATGAGGATATGTATAATGACCTAAAAAGCAAGAATCAGCAATTGTGGGATATGGTCTAGGATGGACATGCTCAAGCATGTTTGACTGACGCCGCACCCTCTCAGGTACACTCAGAATGGCTTACTACAGATGATAGACCGCAATAGGAAGATTAAGCGCGCTCCTGAGAAGTGGCAAGAGTCGAAAACCATGGCGGATGTTGTGATTACGTGCGAGGAGCGGTGTTTTGATGCTGTTTGCGAGGGTGAGACCAGCCTTCTCTCCAACACAGCTGCCGCGCTGATGCGATACTGTAGACCTCCTAGTGCGAGGAGGCGATGTGAACCGGTCTGTGCACATCATTAACGTAGAAATCAAAGATAACCACGAGGAAGCACTCATCGCGGGGAGGGCCATTCTAGACCTTGTCAACGCTGTGAGAGTTCCAAATTGCCTGCGTTCGTACAGCACCAAGTTTGTGCTAAGATCTTTCTTACACATAGATTGAGACCGCGGATGATGTGGATGGAGATATGGAGAAAATCCTGAGGGTTCAGCAGGAGCAGCATCCGCACGCTCTTTTGCATAGCGTCGCGTTCTACTAGCTGTATCTCATGTTCTATGGTCTTCTGTGTGATACCTTCATGATAAGACGGTCTGCGTAACCTTCAAGCGTCAGTCTTTTGAGGACGGGCTGCGCCCGGTCATCGGTGAGTGGCCGGCCGCGTCACGGCGTGCCGCGACCGAGGGAGGGTGGGGGATGCGCAGCAGCGTTGGATATATAGATAGCACCTTGCCTTCTTTCCCAGTCCATCATCGAAAGCACCTTCTCTCCCACTTCAAACCAGACGCAACCAACTTTATCATACTCTCCCAAATGTCCTCTAACACTCCCATGTCGGATTACCCCGTCGACAAGAAGGAACCCGTTCAATCGGACCTTCCCACCTACCGTCTGAACAACGATGCAGAGGAGCTTACCGTCGGAGGCGAGGCTCCTGCCAGGCGCGTCTGCTTCTGGAAGCGTTTCCGCCGTGGCGGCCGCTGCTGCCGTCGTGGCCTCGACGGCGAGGAGCTACCCCGCAAGAAGAAATCATTGGCTAGGAAGATCTTGAGGGTCTTAGTAGTCTTCGTCTTGTTCTTCGGCATCAGTGGATTCTTCATTGCCAAGCAGAAGGTGCGCTCTGAAATCCTTCCTATATTTCAACTTGAACTGATAGCTGATGTGTCTCTGTTCTCCTAGATGCACTGCATCATCAAGTCGCACCCTGTCACTTGCGTGCCTCTTGAGGACGCCAACGGCTCTCTCACCTTACCTCTCGCCAACCAACGGACTCACATCGGCCTTCACCAGTCGCTCACCGCCGGCGACATCCACGTCACCCATTCCGAAGCCGTGGAGGCTGGTCACGTCGCTTTCCAGTTCGATTTGCCCAAGGAGATCAACTACACCGACGATGAAGAGACCCCTGAGTACTTCATTTGCTCTATCTCCGGACCTAAAATCGTGGCGCTTGGCATCCACGTACATCTGTTCCTTTAACCCTTCTTATATTCAATATGCTGACTATATCCTCTTTTGATCATGTAGTCCAAGGACAGAGAGGCCAAGAGGATCAAGGCTACCTCCACCAGCGTCACTCTCCCCAAGGAAGAGTTGGGTCAATCTCGCTCCATGTCATTCATGGGTCAGAGGCACAAGTTCGGTCACAAGCTCTTCAAGAAGATCTTCCGCAAGCAGATTCGCAAGTCGATCATGGAGGCCATCAAGGCGGCCGAGGCTGCCAAGTGGCAGAAGATTGAGCATGCCGATGCCGAGTAGATCATCCTCAACTCTTGGTCAATTGTACATACCTTTCATGCCCTTGCGCTCCATCTCTTGTTGGGCTATCCACTCCTTTTAAGTTCTTACTTTGTCTGATATCAAATCTACATACTCTCCTTACATGAGCGTGCGGTATCCCGATATTTATAAGAACTCTAGTGGCCTATTACGAGCGGATCCGCCAGCTTCATCATACACAAGTCCAGCAACTTTGAAAGCCAGATCTGAGGTGTAGAGACGGGCGACGTTAGCAGTCTAATCTGTGCCAATGGTCACCTCGCCTCATACTCACCATCACACGCCTTTCTCTGAGATGCTTCCGCATACACCCTGACAGCGTCCTCAGTACCGCTAGCCCTAACGAAGGAGCGACCGCCCTCATACTTCTGCACCTGCTCATCAATCCTCGCCTGCAGGCCCTCCGGATCAGAAAGCTTCCTCTCCGCATCCGTGGTCTTGTACCTCCCCTTATCCCTCACGAGCACCTTCACCAAGCGATTCGGCAGATCAGTGTAGGAAGAGTCCCACTCCAACGGCCCATACCGTTTATGGCTGAGGATGACTTCAACGAGAAGCATATCGGACAACGCGTCTCCGACGGCCTGGTTGATGAGCTTGGTAAGTTCGATGAGGTGTTGGATGCACGTCTGCTGCGCTGGCGATTCCGGCTCGTGCACGGCCAGCAAGGCCAGCGTCTCGGGTGAGAACAAGACCGTGCCATGCCCATTCGCCTCAAAGTACACCCCGATCCCGAACCCTTCCGCAGCATGATGCAGGTGTTTCACGCCTGTCGGCACGCACTTTACGGGTACACGCTGCGAGAGGTACTTGGTCGAAGCCCCATTCGCATACGCCGTCTGCACGATCCCGACCTCGATCTGATCTTGGAGTGCTGCGCCTTTTACGAGCTCGACGATAAATCCCGCGACGAGTGCGGCGATCTTGTCTCCGTCGAGCATGCGGAACGTGCCTTGGTTGTCGACATAGTAGTACATCAATCGGTCGGCGTCCCCATCGAAGCTTGCGGCGCGTTGACCATGTTGAACGTGACCCTGAAGGCCCGGTGGGATGCGTTGAAGCGTCTTGACGTAGTCGGCCCCAGCTTGGTAGTTGAGCGCTCCTGGTGTGGTCAGGTCCGTGTTCATGGGGATGAATGTGATGAGATCTGCGACGTGTGGCGCGAATCGACTCAGCATGGTAGCGCCCACGCCATTCGCGCAATCTACCACTACAGGGGTTGGCTTCTCTTTACCGGTCTATCGCAAGAGATTGGTGGGTTAATGCGAGACCGTCTTGCGGTCGATCAACTTACCACCAGATTCCTGAACGCGGTCGCCATCTTCCTGTAGTATCCTTCCTCTGAATCCTCTCCGTATTCCTCCTTCGTTCCCTTTGTATTGACACATCGTACGAGATAATGTAGTACAGGTGTCGTGACAACACCAGCATTGCGACCGATCGCACCGATGGCTTTGATTCCATCTTCCAATGCATGGATGAGACCGGGACCGGACGGGCGCGTGTCACGACCGTAGAGGACATGTGATGGACGCTTCAGATCAATCTTGAGCGTGTCGACGAGAGCTTGGAGGACATCGATAAAGTCGTCGGTTGTAGGGGCGTTGGCCAATTGTGTCGCATAGATCTCCCAAGCCTGCTCGAGCATCTCGCCTCTAGGATCCACGAGCTTGACCCCATTGTCCTGAAAGGAAGAGAGAATTTTTTTGAAAAAAAAACTTAAGATATCATGTTTTCATTATTATTAGGAGAAGCACGTTCCGTACAGCCTCTGGGTTGTGAGATGCGGTGACCATGACGCCGATGGTTCGGCTTTCAAGCCTCTTGCTTCGAATGGCTGCTAAAACACCCATACGGAAAAGAACCGAGTCTAGCGTGTTACCACTAAATTGAAGTATGGAAAAGGACGTTCATTATCCGTTCATCGGTCAAGAAGGCAATTGATAGGGCGCGTTACACTGTTCGAAATCCCGCAGTGCCATATTGGAATTTGATGTGACTAGGTTTCGGATGCAAGCCACCATAATGGGATAGATTCTCTCCGAATAGCTCCTTGACGGACATCGGGACGTAATCTTGTGTTTTTGAGAGAGAAAAAGATGAGGTTGAAGTCGTTGGAGAGATCAAACGCAGAGATGGCAATCGATGTGGCGGAGTTTACCGGATGATGGAAGACCTATGATATAAAGGGTCCCACACACTGGATGTGTCCACAAGTGATCTCAGAAGATTCTTTCCCTCCACGTACCACCTACCCACCTGTATAACCTGCTGCCTATACCAATGGCGGCATCGAAGACCCTCTGCACGCTTGGGATGTTCATTATCGACCAGTTTGAGCTGAGGGATGAGAGCGGAGAGCTCACTGGACGCACTCAGCCCGAAGCGGTACATATCCACAACCCTGAGGTATCCTGTTAAACCAAGCTGAAGTTTTCCTGTACAGATTGGAGGCGGTGGAACATACTGTCAGTGAGGGCTGACAAGATTAGGTCAGAGCCATAGTCCTGATCGTCATTTGCATTCTTGCAGGCTTGATCGGCGCCAGAATCTGGTGAGGCGTTGGTCGTTCAATCTGTAGAATGAAAGGCTGAGCGAAGCAGAAAGGCTACCCCCAACCGACCTTGGGATGATTGTAGATCGTGGGGATGATTTCCCATCAGTCATTCAAGGACAGCTCTCCTCTTACGGTGAAGAGATGTGGTTGTACAGAAGTAGGACGGACGGTAATCCCACCCTTCGAGCGGTCAACATCTATCGTGGAGAGAACAACAGAGGGTTAGCCGTCTTCCGTGCGACTCATCGAAGACATGCTGTCCCTTATGAGCCCTTGACAGATTTGCTTACCTGACTACCAAGGTCCGCATCGAACCAGATCAATTCATCGGGACACCGCTGGCACGTTCCAAATATCTTCACTTCGTTTGCTCCCCGGCGCGAGCCCAGAAAATCATGTCTCAAGTAGAGGAAGTCTATGGATGGCAGCCTGTCACAGTGTATGAGCCGATCCCATCAAGCTGTACGCCGCAAGAACTGCCTGCCCTTCGAGCCATTCTCCACAAGATTGACATCTTGAGGTATGTCGCCCGTTTCTTGGCTGTAGCCACTGCTGACGAGCGCTCAATTATAGTCCTAACGCTGATGAGGCGTTCACATTGTTGTCGATCCCCAAACCTGTCACCAAAGAAAAGGTGGAAGCAGCCGCATCTGCGTTGATCGTTGGCGTGAGGAAGGCTTTGATCATTCGCAGCGGAGCGATGGGTTCCTACACCTTAGCAGTTGGAGCTCAAAGGGGTTATTGGGTGCCGGCATTCTGGACCGAAAAGGAAGCTGCGAGCAAAATCGTTGACGTCACGGGCGCAGGAAACATGTTCCTGGGTGGCTTGGTCGCTGGACTCGAGAAGACGTCGGGTGATGTTGTACAAGGTCTGACATACTTTGGACTTGAAGCTCCGCAAACACTGACGCTTAAGACATGGACCGTAGCGTCGTTTTTCGCTTCGGTATCAGCGTCATACGCCCTCGAACAAGTCGGATTACCATCTGTCGGTAAATCACGGGCAGAAGACAACTCGGAGCTTTGGAACGGCGACAGCCCTGTGTCTCGTCTAGAGACCTTGCGGTCGAGAGTAGCCGCTTGAATCTAAATAATACACCAGACTCATATTAGACAATATAATAACTCAGCGTGTGTTACCAAAATACATGCAGCAACATACAGAGAACAATGGGGGGAATACAGAGTCGAGTAGAATAGTGTACACCCGATAGCTCACTCCTCTGGAGAATCAGGGGGTGCCATAGTGGACGGCCCAGACTCAGAAGAGCGCGCCCCAGCGGCCCGGAGCCGTGCAGCATTGAAAAGAGACTCTTGTTGTGCTAGAAGTTCCGCCTCCGTCAAACCGGATGCCTCGAACTTGGATACCTTCTTCTCTCGATCCTGGAAAAATGCATTCTATCAGTACCCGCAAGCCATCAGGCTGAACAAAGGACCACCTTCAGCTGCTGCTTATGCTCCTTCAAGACGTCTTGAACTTCCTCGACGTAATCCTCGAAGCCGAGAAGCTTAGTGAAGAGTTGTAACTTATGAGAATACAACCTGTTCACGACTATAAAAGTTACGTACTTTGAGCGCCCCGACAACGTGCTCGGGGGAAATAGTCTTCCTCGACTCCTTCTCGCAGATATCGTTGGCCTCGGTCGATATCATGTGAATAAACTCTGGAATGAGTTCGAGGAACATGCATTCAGAGCCTCCAAGTGCACGAGAGGGACTTGAGAGCGGACTAACCGACACAGCACTCAATGATTAGATCTCTCGTCTCTTTTGAACAGGTAAGCTCATTTGGTAGAAGCTCTACAAAAGAATAGGCAACCCTCAGTGTCGGAGGCTTGTTGCCACTCGTCGGTAGTCGCGAAGCGTAAGACAAACCTTGAATACATTTGTACACCGTCGCTTTGGGGAGCGTGAGCTCATCGTCACCAGCGCCGCTGGGACCTTCCCGATCGGACATGGAGGGATTATAGGAATTTTCCTGACTGCGCGGTGGTGTAGAGCTCGCCTTTTATAAGGGGTCAAACTGTTGGATTGTCACCCCGGTCACGGCCATCTGCGTTCTTGGTCACACCAGCGCGCTACATCTCCGGTCAACACTAAAATTCCAGTCATGTCCGCGGTATGTGTATGGACCTTCTGGATGCGGCATGCCTCGACGTACTGACTCAGATGAACGGTAATAGGTGACTCCAGTGAATCCCAAGCCTTTTCTTCAGGATCTCACAGGGAAATCCGTCTATGTCAAGCTGAAGTGGGGGTTAGAGTACAAGGGCTACCTTGTTAGCACCGACTCCTACATGAACCTTCAGGTAGGCTACAATTGCGATATGTTTCTCAGAGATGATCTCAAGTGCTGAATAAGAGCTTTGCTGTGATTGTAGCTGGCGAATACGGAGGAGTTCCAAGACGGCAAGTCGACGGGTGCTCTCGGCGAGGTCTTCATTCGGTACGTCTCTCTTCCGTCCTACCCCGAAGTTCCCTCAGGATCCCACTCATGGACTTGCGCTCAGGTGTAACAACGTACTCTATATTATAAGTCCATTCCTTCTCAGTCATACCTTCATCCAGGTTTCTAACATCTCGCCCACGTTCTTTATACAGGGAGGCATTGGACACTATGGCCACAGATTGACATACCCTGAATCAATAAAGATCTGCTTCCTTTCAATGCACGCATATTCCTTTGGGTCTTGGACCGCTCCGGTTGCGTGCTCTACGCGCGTGTTCTTGAAGCCAAGCTCATCTCTGCACCATCTCTACCAACGCTCTTGCCCCCCATTTATTCCCTCAAGGCACTGGCACGTGATAGAGAACTGTGACTCCATCACTCTTGTTCGACTCACATTACAATGAAAGTCTGGCTGGTGCGTGTCCCTTTCGGCGACACTGTCTTGACAGATCAAGTAAGCATGGACAGTGCACGTTGTGCTCGCTCTGCTTTCATACCATCTTTCCCTTAGCTCTATGAAGACGCATTGCTGTGTGTGGATGAGGAGTCGCGCGCGAGAGTTCGACGATTCTATCATCGCGAGGACAGATGGCGTACGTTCATCACATAATATTGAGCACCTCCTTCACCTTGCATTTCTTGTTGCGCATGCCATAGGTTGCCTCATCGGCAGAATCTTGCCGCGAATCCTCCTTGCAGACCGAGGGATACAACCGAATGCCGTTAAGATCTCCACTACTTCATCAGGAAAGCCTTATATTGTCAGTCGCTAGAGGCTACGGACCTGGGTGACTCCAGCCTAACGCTACAGTTCATCATCCATTTTATAGGAGTCACCAGTTCTTGATCCACCTTTGAGTTATAACGTGACTCACGACTCTGGCTACGTCGCGATGGCGTTCGAATCTAAATCCGGAAATGAGGGAGGCAAGATTGGGGTGGATATAATGAAAACACACATCCCTGCTGGGGAAACAGCCGCAAGTTTCACTGCCGTTCTGAGCGATCAGGTCAGTCTCCGACCGACCTGCTACATCTTTCAGCTATTTCAGATATCTGACGCAATGCCTTTTGGTGTTTCCGTATTAGCTAACACAACCTGAACTGGACTATCTAGCATTACACGTCCAAGATCCTGATGCCTTGACCGAACTCTTGTTCAAATACTGGACAATGAAAGAAGCTTACACGAAGGCCCTCGGTATTGGCTTAGGTTTCAACTTCCAACGGGTTGAATGTAGGATGGAGAGTGCCCACAATAGGGAAGGATGTTCAGTCTCAGTTGATGGAAAGCCGCTGTTGGGATGGAACTTCCAGGGCTTTCACTATGTTGATGGATCGGATCACTACTTAGGAATGGTGGCAACGGCGTCTGAAGATAGGGGCGTCGTGGTCTCATGGACAGAGCTAAGTCGGTGCGAGTGGGTGGAGGAAGTGCGACTGTTGGACCTGCTCGAGCGGGCATTGCCAGTGAAATGAACAGAATACATCACTTATGAAACAGGCATGCCCTATCCAGCGCTCGATAATACATATGTATCCCGAAATACGGTTCTCGACTCTGAAACCAATGGTCCAGGAGGTACGTTTCGGGTGCATTGGTAGTCCTCGGCGTCTCACCCTCAGTATACGAGATTGATTGATAACTGCAACAAGATAAACATGTCGCTCTACGAAGCAGAGCACATCCATTTTCATACATTTCAGTGAGGAATAATAAACAAGTGTGAATCGGAGATCTGTCGCGCTGTATTGACGAAGGGCCCGATACGTCCGTCTCATCGTTCACGTTTTGAGATCTACACCCAAAATCTCAAGCCACCCGTTTAGACCTCTCAGGACGCCCTTATGCTGAATGTTTTGAGAGGAAGCCGCCCAAGATGCCTACGGGTTCTATGTCGAAGTAGTCAAAGCGCCGCCCGGCATGTATCTATGCTGAATCGTCATCAGGCAGCCGCTTCGTCGCGTCGAGGCTTGGCGCATTTGGGTATGCTTTAGCCTGCAAGATGAGAACTAGTTTCTTACGATTCCAGTTATTCAGCCCCCTTTCCTCAACGAACACACCATTGCGACGAACTCCGCCTCGCAAATGACGGCCAAAAAGTCGTTCTCGCAGGTTGGCTACTCCCGGAACGGTAAAGCCCTCACTGCTCCTCACAACGAGCAACATATCTGACAGCGTCACTCTTTCAAGGAAGGTATCTAAGAAGCTGTCTTTTTTCTCGATCAGAGACACGTGCGGTATCACGCAACTTTCGGTTCGACGATCGTCGTCAGAGGATGATGTTCTGGACCGAATGTCGGCAACACCCGTTCAATCAGTGGTCCTGATTGAAGGAGTAGTCAAATCCAGGCCGGTGTCTGCCCGTGTCAGTCCATCAAGCTGTCCGCTTCTCACCTTATGATTGCTGACATCCTCTCGGACAGGCGTCCGCGCTGAGTACGGGAGAAGTCGAGGTCGCAGTGGAAAACTGTACAGTCCTAAACTTGGCCGCCCAAAACCTTCCATTCTATCCACATGATGAGCATAATTTGGTTTGTGTTTTCTCTTGTCCATTCATGGCTAGCATGTTGACGGAGCGACGGAGCTAGGCAAATGAAGATCTTAGAGCTCGATACCGCTATCTTGATCTACGGAGACCCGCTCTCTCCGACAACCTCCGTCTGAGAAGCAAGGTCGCACATACCATGCGGTCGCTATTGGTTGAACAAGGTATCTGGTGCCCTACTTTGTTGGCGGGAGCTTTTTGGGCTCATTCGACGTTCATTAGACTTCACTGAGGTAGAGACACCCACGCTCCTTCGATCGACACCTGAGGGCGCAAGGGAGTATCTCGTTCCTGCCAGACTTTCATCATCAACCATGGACACCACAACACTGGCATCAACATCTTCGTTTCTAGGACCCAACTTCTATGCACTCTCTCAATCTCCTCAACAACCCAAACAGCTTCTGATCTGTTCGGGAGGTATCGACAAGTACTTTCAGTTTGCAAGATGTTTTCGGGACGAGGATGGACGAAAGGACCGACAGCCGGAGTTCACCCAAGTCGATATGGAAATGGCATTTGTCAGCTGGGGTGCGAGGAAACCTGATGATTCGTGGAGGATCGGCGGTAGCGAAGTCCGGGATGTCGTGGAAGCTCTAGTTAGGGCAACATGGAAGACGGCACTTGGTGTAGTACTCCCGGAACAATTCCCGGTGATGACTTACCGAGAGGCAATGAACAGGGTATTCTGCTTTAATTTGAAAGCAAAGTTCAAAATCTAATCAGGCTTTATTATTGCAGTTTGGTTCCGATAAGCCTGATACGCGATTTGACCTAGAGGTACGCAGGCCGCAAGAGTCACTCCAAGCAACTATGACCGTGAATCACTTGAAACGACTTTTTACTAGATACGGCATATACCCGTCTTAGGAAGTGACCCAGTTCAAGTGCAGGACTTCCTGATTATTCCAGCAAAGGGGTCCGACGACTCCGCACTAATGTCGGCTTTCCGAGCAGCAGACGCGGATATGGCAACCTCAGATGAGACTGGATCATCAGATCCAGCTGTCACCCGATTCGTTCTGGACGACCGCACTCTCGCGGAATGGCAATCAAAGACTGTTTCAGCTGGTGCCGCAGCCCCACAGGTGGGCGATGTAATCTGGAGTTCAGTCAGAAACGCACAAGTCAACGTAAAACCGATTTCTCTTCCTTCAGGCCGTTCTTTGGCATTGATATTCATATCTGATACTATCACTAACATTAGGGAGGATCAACTGCCCTGGGGCGACACCGACTACGCCTCTTAGATATTGCTCAAAAGAAATGTGCGTTTGCTCTTGTCGTTAAAAGTCATTTGGTTTGCATGTAGTTGATCCCTCCCATTTGTGCATCAGTCCACCTCGCCCTACCTAACTCCCCACACTTCCTATGGATCACTGAATTCCCGCTGTTCACGAATGAAGCTGACACGGACAGCATCGCTGCGCCGGGAGCTTGGAGCAGCTCGCATCACCCCTTCACCGCTCCCATGTATGAGGACATACCACATCTAAGAGCCGGAAACTACGCAGAAGTGCGCGGGCAACACTACGATCTTGTTCTGAACGGCACAGAGGTCGCTGGTGGCTCTGTCCGTATCCACGACGCGGACCTGCAGGAGTGGATCATGCGATATGTGCTCCAGGTCAATTCTTTAGTATCTCCTCCATCATAATCATGCAGCGTTAGCTGATATTTTGTTGTGGAATTCGTCTTACAGCTCTCACAGGTCCAGATCTCGTCTTTCTCTCATTTACTGCACGCGCTGCGTTGTGGCGCACCACCGCACGGCGGTATCGCAATCGGTTTCGACCGACTGATGGCCATCCTATGTGGCTCCAAGTCCATCCGCGACGTGATCGCCTTTCCTAAGATTGGCAACGGCACCGATCCCGTGTTCAAGAGTCCAGCACCGATAAGCGACGACATCTTGAAGGTATATGGATTGAGCAATCGGAGAGCTTGAAAGCGCCCTTCCGTGTACAGCGCCGTTTTCAACTGTGCTATCTCTCCAATACATCTATTTCCGTTGTCGCAGGAATCTCTTGTCTGAGATGCTCATGTTATAACAACAATGTATACTCGATCTGACCATGATCCTATGCACCCGTCAGTCCGTTTTCTGGCGCTGATACACTCCCCTTTGTTGTGCTCCCGCTATCCTCTCTACGCATCGATGGTCTGGTTCGCTGTGTGATCGTCCCCCCACTCCCTTCCACTCTCAAGCCCCTACGACTGCCGATCTCTGTATCCGTATCACTATCTACGTTATCATCGTCGCTTCCTGTCCGCCCTGTACCATTCTGCCGCGGGCGGCTACTGATCCTACTCCGGGTCATATCACCTTCATCGATTTCTGTCCTCTCAGTGATACTGGAGGGTGATCTTATCAACATGTTCCGTAGCTTGTTTTCGGCAGTGCTGTTATTATTTGGCAGGTTTTGCTGATGTGATGAGTAGGTCGCGTGGGCTGTCGTAGACGCGAGTGATGGACCACGACTTGATGATGGAGAAGACACGCTCGCCCACTCCGTGGCGTATGAGTTCAACGCTGAACCATCGTGCGAGGCAACAACAAGGCCTGCTGCCGAAGGAGACGACGAAATTGGAAAGGGGACGGCTGACGAACCTGAAGTGATTCCCTGGCCGTTGCCGTTGCTGCTGTGCCTCTGCTTCGCAGTTGTAGCCGTTCGAGTGGATTTCGTCGGCGACGTAGCCCCGGATGCACGTGGTGATCCAGCATGACTGGGAGATGACGAAGTCAAGAGTGACATAGAGAGTGGTGGGAGGATGGAGAAAATCTGTGGTTGTGCGCTGCCACCCTGCCCGTCAGCTTTGCCCGGTACAGTATACGTGTCGAAAGGATCTGGAATAGACAATATGAGCGGTTCGAGTTGAGGATCGGACCTGGGATTGCAGAGGCGTTTAGAATGTTAGATTGGAGAAGCGTTGCTAGTATAGTCCGCGCGGGGCTTACGCTTTTGAGGTAATACGATCATACACATCCAGTGTTGACCGGACAGAGTACGCCACCTTCCCGAGCACAGCGTCCCATACGTTCTCCTCATGCATGAGCACTTCCTCATAGTAGTCAGCCTTCAGGCGATCGAGGTCGTCAACCTGTGCTTGCAGTACAGACAAGGCTTGCCGGAAAGAAGCCAAGTCTAATTATTTGTAGATAAGCGCGTCGGCGAGGAGAAGGACGGTTTCCCGGCCATGCAACCTAAGCACAATGGTGTCTCTCACCTCTTTGTCGGCGTCGTCCCGTCATCAAACTCTCTCTTTCGGTCTGTCGAATAACCTTGCTGCGGTCGATGAGCGTCTTCTCGTACGCGGAAGACCGTTCAGTAACGGCGGATTTGTAGGTCTCTAAGTGTTGTCGAAGGGGCTTCTCCACATGGTCATGCATTGTACGGCCCTGGAGCCAAATCGCCATCGTTCAAAAACTCGCGGATGCAGATTAACTTCAGCAATACACACCAATACTTGTTCGTGATTTGCAATGACATGATGAAGACCCCCTGCCGCCTGGAACCCTAGTGCAGCATCATCCGATATACCTTTAAGCCGTGAGCAAGTCTCCAGTGTGCGAGCGAGAGATGCGGATGCGTGGGCTAATGTCGCGAGGGCGCCTCGATAAGCAGCCGTCGCAGATATGAGCTGCCCAATTAAGGTTCATGAAACATTAGCGCAAACATTCTTTCGTAGTGTCAACAGTAAGACGACATGGCGCACATCTTCATAAGCCCCTATGCTCTGTCTCAAGTCTGCACGAGTGATGGCGGGGAAGGAAAATGGCATCGAGGCGGCGGTGGTAGTCGAGAATGTCGGTGATTTGGCCCGGTCTCTGGATCGGGCAGCATTGGTAGCGGAGGCACTCGTACTTGTAGCTGTCGAAGTGGCCGATTCCTTTCGCGTCCTGCTCGCGTGTGGAAGCATCGTGGTCTGTGGCCGCTCAATCTTGGGTGGTATCGCAATTCCGATTCCGTCGAAATCCGAAGAGCTAGCAACAGCAAATGTTTCATGACGATGCACCTGCACGACCCGATCCCTGACCACCAATCAAGCCAGCAGCAGGCACCTGTTCGAGTTGGGTCACTCCTGAAGAGACTAATCGCGATACAGCGTGGTGACTCAGTGACTGGTATGGGCTAAAACGTGGATAACTATATATCCTTTACATTCCAGCTATGCAAGCCGTCTGCTGCAATTCACTGTATCGTGCTCATTTCGGAATCCGTGCCGTACATTCATTTATCACCTGTCACTCATCCAGGTCAGGGAAGTCGCCTTCGTCCATGTCCTTGGGCTACGAGGGAAAGATGCATTAGACAACAGTCTCATTGTGAATCTTTATTAGGTCAGCAATAATCAAAATGGGAGGGACTGACCTCTATTGGCTCTTCGTCTTCGCCATATTGCATCGTAAAATCAATATGACTGAGGACCGTGTCCAGTGAATCTGTATCGGTAAGATCTAGAGGGAGAAATGAGACTAAGGGATGGTCTTCGATCTAGATTGCATGCATAATCAATCAGCGAATGTTTTTATGAGGAAGAAAACTGGAACGAAGCGTCAAACAACTCACAAGTTGAACGATCGCTTGGTTTAAAGAATGAAACTTAGGGTTAGATCTCGCTTTGACTGAGTCGTCAGACAGGAGAAGAGGGTCGGGGTCGAGGTATCTAAAACCAACGTGAAAGCCGGGTTAGCGACAGAAGATGGGTATTCAGAGGCGAGTGGAACATACCGCGAGATATCCCGCTTACTTCTCATGCCATTCTTCCCTTTCGTCGATCCCGGAGTAATGAGGTCCATCTTGCTCATGACATTAATCCAAGGCACTTCTAGGTTCACCATTGCAGACATTGCAGACAAGACACCGCTGATGGATTTGACGGCCAGGTCAGCGTTTGGTGGAAAGATCACCGAGCTATTTGACTGACGCAAAGTATTTGTACCTGTCCTCCATGAACTGGGACTCCAACAAGTAGACTGCGCATGTTCGTATGTTCATCATTTGAAGGTGACTGAGCAAGGTCGGAAAGAGGGGGTGGTGGGTATAGAGCTCGATCTGTCCTTCAATTGTGCGACATTCCGATCTTCAATGACCCTATTATAATATCACTATTGTAGCCTAATACATACCTGGGCAATCGATGATGATATAGTCGTTATCGTAGTCTCCAAGTTCCTCGTCGAGCCAGTCGAGATTTTGCATCAAGTATCTATCACCGTGGGCCTGCACATAAGCATCGCCGTCTTTACATGCCAAGTAAACACAAGTAAAAGACTCACTCAAAGGCATAGATGAGTCCGCCGTTAGGTCCGTACCCGTACTCGGTCATAACATCCTCAAGGCTGACAAGATTCCTGATGTCGATAGATGGTTCTACAACAGTGAAAGAGTCATCGGTGGCTGCCGGGTCAAGATTTAAGAGATGTCCAGTGCGCTTCATAGTTTGGAGGTGGGCGATCAGTGAGGAGCACAGGGTGGATTTGCCGGCGCCAGCAGGGCCTAGAACATTAATTTCAGATTGAGGGCACAATTCAGATGATCACTCTTACTCACCGCAGACAAGGACAGCGTACCGCATAAGTATGGTTCAATAGGGACGAAGAATTTGACGGAGATGTGATCATAACCATTCCTAGGCACACCGACTGCAATTCTGACCCAGACCAGCCACGAGTACCTCATTCACCTGCTTGCAAAGCTACGTATTTTGAACGACAATGGAATTTTTCAGCAAAGGATACACAGCCCTCCGTGGACCGCAGGGCTCGCCCCAGACCGCACTTGACACGATCATCAAGCTCACAGACCGCCTCACTCAATCCACACTCATATCTGACCGACGCGCTGCAGTTCTTGGTCTCAAAGGTCTTTCAAGGGACTGCAAAGCCGATGTCGGCCAACACGCTCTGGATGCGTTACTCTCGCTACTGGATACCGACGCCAGGGATGACACGGATACAGGAAAGGTCATATTGGAGACACTTGTGGTGCTCTGCAAAGTTGATGCTCGTGAGGGTACCAAGATTCCAAGGGATGATTTGGGATTAAGGCATACGGACGTCGCTTTATTGGTGAGTGCCTAGACTTTAACGTCTTTGTAAGTGTCGAGCCTGACTTTGTAAGCAGAGCTCGGGCCCAACCATCGCCCTGCTCGCCCTCTTGCAAGACACCAACTTTTACATACGGCTCAACACCATTCAGCTCATGGCGCTATTCCTCACGAACCGGCCGCACATCTTTCAGCAACACTTTCAGCACTCCCCCGACGGTCCGTCAGCCGTGGACCAGCTGCTTACGGACACTCGAGACATCATTCGGGCCGGTGCGTGCACTCTGACCTATCATCTCATCACAACCATGCCGTCGCTCACTTGACATACATCCTAGAGACCTTGTCCATGCTTCAAACTCTCGTCGCTAATAACCCATCCCTCCAAACTTCCATTGCCTTCGCCGGCGCGTTCGAGAAGCTACTCCAGATCATCAGCATGGAAGGCGGGATCGAAGGTGGCGCGACTGTATACGAATCTCTCCTCGTTATTGAGGCGCTCCTGCATCACAACGTTGGCACGCAGAAGTTCTTCCGCGACCTGCAATTTACGGCTCATCTTCCTGCGTTGTTACTGTTTCCATCTCCGCCGCCTTCGAATGAGGAGCCGACCCCTCAAGAGTTCAACCTCCAGTTCTGGAACTCGCAGAAGGTGATGAACGCCGGTGCAGTAGTGGGCATCTGTCAGATGCTCATTGCTGGTAAAGGAGGGGTTAATCAGGCCCCAGACATGGGAGGCATGGCGAGATGCCTAATGGAATTAGCGTTGGCGTCCAATGCTCCCATAAATTTGAAAACGAAGGTGGGCAAGTTTGAATCTCATAAATGTGTTATGTCATTTATTGATCGATCAAACATGTAGTGCCTAAGAGCTCTCCCGCAAGACCCGCCAATGCTAAATCTAATCACATGTTACATACCTGTCCCCGAGACGAATGGCGAGGAGTGGGACAGACTTGCCGCGGAGCCCGCTGTTGGAGTTTTGGTTGCGTATGCCTTGGATGGCGATTTTGGGATGGCTGGCGCGACGCCTGAACCGGTCGGCCCTCAGGCCAGGAGAGAGGCGTTAGAGCTGCGGGCAGCCGCTCTGTCGACCTTTGTAGTAAGTGCAGAGAGCGCCATCCCCTAGCCCTCGCATTCGGTCTGACAGAAGTTCTATATTATTTATTTTTATTTTTATTTTTGCTCTACCAAGGCCTTCGTGACGACAGATCTCAACGCTCGATTGTTTATTTTGGGTGAGATGGCTTCGCCCACTCCTCTTCCGACTGGTTCCGGTGCGTGTCAGCAATTGCATGCCATGAAAAGCAAGAGACCTCACGCTGATAATCTCATTTCTGTATGGCATCTAAACCTAACAGAAGTGACCCGCTTCCCATTCCGCACGCTCGTCAGAGCCCTCTCTGAGACACCCCAAGCGCCGATGTCCCCTGAGCTCGCGCACAGGCATCAAATTGCTTCCTTACTGTTCACTTCCCTCATTCGCTCCTCAGAGAAGTGCAAGACGCTCGCGCGATCCATCATTCCCTCCATCATCGCCTCTCATGATCACTCCGCCGTAATTGTCACGCCCACAGAGCTATTTTCTCCCATGGACCACCCGCAGCCAACTGTATCCAACCCCCACGGCCCACTACAATCAACCCAAGCACCGGCGGTTACGGCGGACGAGGAGGAGGATCCACCACAGGGCTTGTTATCTACTGTATCGGAATGTTTGGCGATGGCGTTGAGATCGCGAAGTATTGCTAGGGAGAGGGGTGATCAAGATCTGAGGGAATGGGATCGCGTGCTGGTAGGATACCTGATACTGCTGAGCGCATGGGTGTGGGATAGCCCGATTGCTGTGAAAGACTTGTTGGAAGAAGGTGGCGTTATGACTGTGGTCAGTATCGATTGAATACTCATCCAAGTGGGCAAGGTCTGCGGAACGGCTGACGATTGAGTTTATCTTAACCCACTTCTTGTCTCATTGGTTCGATAGTTGATGGAACCAGTGTCGATGAGCTCTGGGATGGATGTACTAGTTCAAGGCCTCTGCGCATTTGTATTGGGTGCGTGCTACGAGTTCAATCGTGAGCCAGGAGAGATCACTCGGTGAGCAAACAAGGCGTTCATACATTCCTTCATGCTAATCCCTGATGTTCGTAAACGATCCAGAGCTACCCTCCAACCAATCTTCCACAAGCGCATTGGCGCCGACACCTTTGTCTCTCGTATGGCGCGGCTCCGTGAGGATGCGCGGTTCCGAGCCGTCGGACCTGAGACGCTTGTAGTCGATGTCGTGCTAGAGGATGCGACTCCCGTACCGGGGGTAGTAGTAGGAGAAGACGCGACGGACGGAGAGGGCGAGATCTGGATGGACTGGGCGTTTGTGGAGTTCTGGAAGGAGCACTATTGTGGGTGAAACACTTTCTTAGGCCGGGAGCTTGCATCAGGTCGCTCGCTCGCACCGCTTACAGATATCTATCACCTCACTGCTAGATACTATCCAGAAGTCTTTAACAAACGATCCTAACGCCGCGGCTACGGAAGTCGGTAAGGGCTATCTTATGCCAGCATCGCGTGTGCTCCGCTAATCGCTGCGCTCTCAACAGGCGGAAGTATCGATGCGGCTGCTCTGATCGCGTCGCTACGGGCACAGCTACAGTCCCAACAGTCGGATATTAGCCGCCTGCAGGCCAAGCTTACAGAAGTGACCAAGGAACGAGAAGAAGAGGTACACAGTTTGTCCATCTTTCATATCCAAAATGTAACATCTAACGCGTGGGGATAGCGGGAGTCCCTGACGGCTCAGATCACATCCCTATCGGAGAGATTGACAGAACTTAGCAGTGAAGTAGAGGCGGAAAAGGAAGCAAAGAAGGAAGTTGAGAAGGAACAAGAAGACCTGTTGGTGTTGCTTGAGGAGACAAACGGGAAGAGGCGTAGAGATAAAGAGCTGATGCGCGAAAAGGGAATGGAGGTCAGCGAGGATGAGGGCGATGAAGAGGACGGTGAGGGGGAGGGGGAAGATGATGAAGAATAGAAGAATAAGCCATGACAGGTGTCTTGGTTACACTTGTGAATAATGGCTAAACTATGATCCAAATCAGATGAGCTTGAGGACATTGGGCTAATCACTAACCCTATCGGTCCTGTAGTTGATACCCAGTCAACTTTGCGTGCACATTCTATCTTCATTCCACCCAATTCATGATTGTTCTGGTATCCACCCTTTCTTTGCCCAAAACGGCATCTCCGTCGCAAAGCTCCACTTGCTTGTGGTGTATCTAGAGAGAATATGCGTTGTTAGGGGCTTTCCGTTTACCTACGGCGACACACGGCTTCACACCTGAGAGCGTGCAAATAGATATAGAGTTGACTCGGCTTGGGATCTGGATACAGCGGTACGAAACATTCTTCGCAGTATGGGAACGGCTCCTCTTGGTCATCTAGGGTTGGTGAAGAGGCTCCAGCTCGCCGAGAGGCATGCAACTGGCCTTCGTTGGTGAGGTGACTGGATCCAGCATTCAGTTTTTGTGCTGGATACGCTGTCTGGTTATGGTTCTCTGATTCTTGTGCTAATGATTTTCGTGTTGCTTCCTTCTCCTTCCCCTGTTCTCGTTGTTGTCGTACGTGAAGGGGTATAAGACCCCTCTCGTCCTCATGTACGCCTTCCGGCCCATGAATCTACCACCCCATTAAAGTTAAACACGTTCAGCGTCCGCGCAATCGGATAAACTCCGGCTCACCTTCAAGGCCGCCTTCGTCCGAAAGATAACATCCCTCCATCTTGAGAACTCCTCTGTCTCGTCCTTCTGATTCCTCAGAGCACTGATCACGGCGACCGTCTCGGGGGACAACATCACAGGGGCAGCAGCACCGATATCATCTCCTGATTCACGAGGGAGTAGACCGCCCTCCTCAAACACCACCCTCTCGCTCAGGTTGGTGATCCCGCCCCGCGTACCGGAAGTGAATGGCTTCGTCGGTGGCGTCTTGAACCGCGGTGGGAGATGTGGCGTCCTCTCACCTTTCGGCCGTTTTGGTCCTTTGACGACCGGGTTGCGTTTTCCATTCGATTTAGTGGCGGCATCATTGTATAAGCCTGGAGATGGGAGACGTCCTATCTCCTCGGCCGCTTCGTCGACGGGTTGGGTTGGGGAGTTTGAGCTAGAGGATGGTAGGCTTGAAACGGTTGCGATGATATTGGGAATCAGAGATGTCTCGTCGACGGATGGTGCATTTGAAACAGTGAGGAATGCAACTGGGGGAGTGGCGGTGATGGGTTTGAGGGTTGTAGAGTCCAGAGAAGTTGGGGTGACGGAGGCTCCTGCCTCGCAATGATTCGCAGGTGAATCAACCACTCCGGCGACAGGAGCATCTGCCCTAGGCTCGCTAGGTAAGCCTCCGAGGCCGCGGGACGGACCCTGAGTGGCTCGAGCCAGTGAGCCACCCAGTATCGACCAAAGACGCAAGGGAAGAAGACGCACCCAAACTTTCGGATCCGAATAGACTGGATCGTTTGCGATTGGGTGTCCGATAAATTGCAAATGAACCCTAATTTGATGAGCTGAATGGTTGTGCAAATATATCAACCTGTCAGCAATCGCGAGGGTCCTTTGAGAGAAGACTTCTGAACTTGCATCTCCCAGTCAAAGGTTGGCCTGTGAAGTGCCATCAATGAATAGAATAAGGAAATACATCTAGATCAAGATCGTGTTGAATTTAGTTCAGTAGATCACCGCTCACAATGCAAGATGCTTGTATCGGACTCCTCGTCGTAGAACATGCGATTGAAGATCGTCTTGGCTGGCTGGAAAACAAGTATGATGGGTCAATTAAACGGGCATTATGCAAGTGTCGAGCCGTGCCAGAAACCCTGATGCCAGACTCGCCTTCCCCTCAGGATGTACAACGTTTAATCCCATCTGTCGATCCACGCAAAGCATCGGCTCCTCAATAATTATCTCTTCCCTAAACCACGGCAATAAAACTCATTAGCGTAACTCAGATAATAATAACAAGTACGAAAGACAATACTGACTTTGGAAACTTGCCAATACACCTCGCAACGTACTCCTTCCGAATCATCCCAGCGGTCATCTCTTCCGTCAACATCCTGGCTGTCGTGGAGGTAGTAGCGATGAACATGCATCCCGAAGTTAACCTGTCCAACCTGTTGACGGCTACATAAATGATCCTCAAAGCTCAATAAGATGCCAGGAGCGAGGTATTACACAGCAGGAGTCATATAGGGCTTACTATGCGGCTTTTCAATACCAAAATCTCGGGTAAGGATTTCGGTGAGGCTGTGTTTGTAATATCGACCTGCTGCATGCACTGGCTGCTCGTTAAGGAGTGTCAACCACTGCAGAAAAATCTTAATTTGTCGGCAATGTGCGACTGACCATCCCTCCTGGTTTGTCTACTACAATGAACCCGTTTTCTATGTCCGTATGTATGATCTTGACGGGGATGGAAGAGATTGGAGGCTCATGCCGATGCCGCATATTCCTGCAATGCAGTAGTCGGTTGTCAAAAGTTTCCATCAGCGTTTTCTATCCTTCCACTTTCTGGCCTACTCGATGATATCGCCATTTTGTATAATGTATCCTGGTAATGCGACGGTCCCGTTCACTCTCGTAACTCCGGAGGAGAGAGCAAATTTCTGAGCAGGGAGCAGGGAGGGCTACATCAGCCACATTTCCCACTGGATGTACCAGGCCAATTGTTGGGTGAACTCACATAGTATTCGACCGACCGATCCCGGAACTCTGTCGAGATCATTTCCAGCAGTTCCCGATTCAACCACCGACCTTTGGCAAAAGTCTTGTTTGCATGCCAATACGGCGCACATTTCCGGAGTCCTGGATGACCTTGATCATCGACGCCTTCTGTGTATGCCGTTGACTCAGGAATCGGTGTGGGAGTCACCACAGTGGCATGTTCGAAATTCGCGTTCATGTCCTTTTTAAATCTCACGCGTCGGGTAGGCACGGCCACTTTGAACTTTGCGAGATCAAAAATGGTTCGAAACTGTTGGGACTGGGAGCAGCCTGCGACGGTGAAGTCATAAGATGAGTAAAAATGGCCGTGATAGGGACGAGCCGAACGATAACTTCACCTGTTCGACGAAAGTGGCGCGGTGACTGAGATAATAAACGAGAGGATAGCGAGAGATTGAGCAATTTAATCTTGAAATGCCGTCTGGGGGCGCGTGCAAAGGCTGTAATCATCCGCTTGAAACCTGGAAAGTGAGCAGTTCGGCGACTTCACTAATGTGCCTGGCTTGCGGCGATCAACCAGGCCATCTGTATTTGATAAAGGACTTCGCGAGTGACCTCCCCTGGCACGCCGCGCTGGCCCGTGCCTTCAATTTAGCTAGGATCATGACGGACTTTGAGCACGTATGCGGCTTTGGGGAAGAATCATATGGTTGAAACAGCCGCTCCCAACTGATCAATTAGCCTCAAACCCTCCTGCCTAACTTGTCGACATCCTGTCAAATGGATCGTTGTCGTTTGCTCCTGACCAAGCGCCTTCGAACAAACGCTTCAAATGGTCAGACGTGTCTTTGTGCGTAGCGAAGCCGCTTATATCGCCCCTGGCATACTCGGTGACGGCCTCGGCGTCGGGCACGGCTCGTAACCTCTTGAGAAACGAAACACACTGTCTATCCCTCTATGATTCCGTTTCTTCTACACTGTCCCTCATTTTTGATGCGTCTTACTTATTTCCTAGTAAGTATACTGAATCACAGCCTGACAAGGTTTCCGGTCTGCCGTTAGTGTAAGATCTTGAACGAACCATGGGCATCCGATAGATTCTTTGCAGCAACGCTATCACTGCCTTCAGCCAAAATGTCACGACTCTGATCGACGACACTTCTCCAATCATTACATATAATGGACGTTGGCTCGCTCGGGCTGCACATGGGTCATCCAACTCATCAGAGGCATATAACGGAACTTGGTAAGTTGTAAGACCTGTGTTCTCAATATTCTTCTGCATACGCCTATTCTGACATATTTAAATCCTCTTAAAGGCATGGTATCCACTTTATCTTTCGGCGTCACCCCAATTGTTCAAGAACTGACTCATGACCGGGTTGCCCGTAGAAGCAGAGGGCCATCCTCTGGGAGCACTCTCGTTCCCGTTCACAGGACAATCCGTTGAGATCAAAGCTACACTATCTTCTCCCACGCTCAACCTGATCGTCACCATGGACGACGGCCTTGCGCAGTCGCTTCGAACCATACAGGCGCCGAGCGGCGTCCGCCGCAGCCCCTACAACACCACCGTCTTTCAACAGGATGGCTTATCACCTGCAAAGGATGGGAGCGACAACCATACGATCTCTATATCGATTGTGGACTCGAACAGCACCTTCCTCTTCGACTATGCTATCATATCGTCATTTGCGGCGACTGCATCTATTGCGCCCGCCGTACCCTCTGTACCCACGGCTTCTACGGCTTCGGTTGGTATTACTTCGTCTCCGTGAGTGTCTGCGCCCTTGATGAGAATGATATGCCCGAGCGATGATTGCAGAAAGTGCGGCTAACGATTTTTTTTGGGTAGACTCAACAATCATCCCGCTGTAATAGGACTTATCATCGGGGCAACGATTACAGTCGCGGCTTTCATCGCACTTACCCTCATCGCTATACTCTATGCTAGAAGACGAAGAACGAGATCGAGGAGTGAAGGACGCGGCCCCTCACCAACGCCATCGTCCATAGAGCACACAGGACCTCCAACTCCTTCTGAGGCATACATCATCGAGCCATACGCCTTCGACAAAGAAGAACCCGCCGATAGTGAACCGCTTTTATCCCCAAAGCCTACGGAGAATGGGACGCGGAAAGAAGAATCGCGAGGTGCATCGCCAGTCTCTCGTTACTCCATGCACATATCCCGCAACTTGTATTTTCCCCCGTCCCCGACCACCCTAGACCATTCGGATACCTTCGAAACGATGGGATCTCCCGCGACAATATCAGGATCCGCATCGTACGCTGGAAGGAGAAAGGGAACGTTCGGGATCACCAACAGATCAGCATCTCCAGTCGCCACAGTCACTTCCACCACTCTTCGTACGACGGGGAAATCCCCCAGTGAAAGAACCTTCTCCCCTGTGTCCACATTCGCCTCAACTCTCTCGCCTACCACGACAATCCTGTCCCCTCAATCGCTCGGTTCTCCTCAAAGTTTCTTCATGCACCCATCCCTCAGACCCATTCCTTCATCACAGACTCGGAGAAGCAGTGTCGATGTTGTGTCGCTTGATACAGAAGTAGGAACGTTCACAAGCGTGACCGCACCACCAATGGAAGGTACGCCATCGGTTTACACCGACTCGCAGCAACAGCAGCCCTTCTAGGATTCTCTATCTGATGGCTGGATTGGGAGAACTACGGGCAGAAGCACGCTTTCCTATGATTTTGCCGGGTAGGCAGTCGCGAAAGGACCTAATTTCATTCAAGTCATGTTCCATTAACCAATAGACCTCTCTGACACATATGCGTGCCCTTTATGCTGATTGATATTCGTGATCTCCGGGCTTGAAATGAATAGATGGTGCTCACGCCTGGCACCGTCGGTCCTCCAAGCGCTCTAGAGCCCTGGGGAGCAGAGCTAGCGCCAGGCCGTTCGCAGACCGCGGTTTACAAATCTCTGTTGCTTCCACTGTCCAGAAGCCTCATCAAGCCATCGGAACGCCTCAGCCATAAAGAGTTAGTGAGGGCCGTGTTCTGCTGACAGATACATGTGTCCTGCTGATCGTCGCACTCTCAAAAGGTGGAAGTATCGATGCTGCTGCTCTTATCGCGTTGTTGCGAGCCCGGCTATAGTCCCAACAGTCAGTTTGCAAGCCAAGCTTACGGACATGGTCGGAATGAGCGGCGTTCGGCGACTTGACTCATGTGCCTGGCTTACAGCAATCAACCTACTCCTCTCACATTTCGCAAGCGAGGATCGGGAACTCCCGACTTACTTTCGGCGGGACCCTCATGGCAGAGTCTCTCGCATCATACTACGCTGGCTTGTGCCTTTGATTTGCTTGTGACAATGATCAGCTCCGAGTACGCATACGGCTTTGAACACCACTCGCACTGTTGTGATGAGCGCCAAGCCCTCAATCAATGTGATCCTCTACTCTATTCCAGCCCCAGTAATCCACAAACATTCCTTAATGCATCATTGCCATTGGATTCTGACTATCCTCTTACAAACAGACGTTCGCTTTAGGGATTCATAAACGTACCTCTTGGCATGAAGCGCTCATATTGCCCTTGGCGTACTCGGTGATGCTTTCGGCTTTCGGACACGGCTTGCAACTCTTGAGCTCCGATGCACTTTATTCAAACCCCTACTCCGTACAGTCTCTATATTCTCTGTTCCTTTCTTCTGGTCTCTCCCTCTCGATCCTCGATGTATCTTACTCATATCCTAGTAAGCGTTATGAACCCAGTCCGAGAGCATTGAGGTCAGGCGCTAAGGTTTCCTTTTGAACTAACCTGATAGATTTTCTGCAGCAGCGCTATCGTTGCATTCGGTCAAAATATCACCACTCTTATCGACGATACTTCCCCGATTATTACATATACTGGACGCTGGTTCGCTCGGACTGCTCATGGGCCAACTAACTCATCGAAGGTGTATGGCGGAACTTGGTAAGTGACAAGGCCCACTGTCTTACAATCCCTCGACAAATGCATAACCTGACATCTTTGGGATCTCCGAAGGCATGGTATCCCTTTCCGCCGTTCCAGTCGTTCAAAAAATAATCAATGACTGTGTTTCCACATAGAAGCGGAGGGCCACCCGCTGGGAGGGCTCTCGTTCTCATTCACGGGACAATCGATTGAGATCAAAGCTATCGTATCGTCTCTTACGCTCAACCTCGTTGTCACCATGGACGACGGTCCTACTCAGTCGCTTCCCACCATAAGCGTACCAAGAGGCATCCGGAGGGTGTACAACACCACGGTCTATCAGCGGAATGGCCTATCGCCGGTAAAGGATGGTAGCGACAACCACACAATGTCGATATTGATCCGGGATGCAAACAGCACATTCCTCTTCGATTATGCCATCATATCTTCGTTCAAAGCGACTGCTGCTAATGTATCCCCTGCTTCCCCTGGAATGATACCTTCACCTTCGTGAGCACGCACCCCTCTTGAAGAGCGTGATATACTTCAACCGCGATCACAGGATATATCGTTGACCATTTTTTTCGGACAGAACAAACAATCATCATTCTGGACTTGACATTAGGGCAACGATCGCAGTTTTTGTTGTCATTGCTCTTGTTCTCTTCGCCGTACTGTATACCGGAGGACGAATGATAAAGATGAGAAGTGAAGAACGCAGGGGCTCGTCAACATCAGCGTCCACTAAGCCCGCCGAACCTCCAATCCCCCCCGATGCATACATCATCGAACCTTACGCTTTTCACCAAGAAGAATCAGCCGATACTTCCGCGCCCCTGTCCCCCAATGATGCGGGGAATGGAAGGTGGCAAGGAGAATCTCGACGGGCGTCATTAGTCTCTCGATATTCCACATACCCGCCATACAGCCATTATCTTCCTTTGGCCCACTTGGACTATTCGGATCTGTCCGAAACGATAGGATCCTCCGCGACGACCTCAGCGTCTATTGGGAGGAGAAAGTGGACGTTCCGGGTCACCAACGGATCAGCTTCCCCAGTTGCCACCGTGTCTTCCACAATTCCACACATGAATGAGGAACCTGCCAGGGAAAGGACTCTCTCCTCTATGTCCACATCCGCTCCAACTCTTTCATCGACGACCACGGTCCTATCCCCTCAATCGCATGGTTCCCTCAAAAGCTTCTTCAGACATCCATCCCTTGGACCAATTCCCTCGTTAAAGACTCGGAGAAGCATTATCGATGTTATTTGGCCCGAAATAGAAGCTGGAACGCTCACGAGTATAACCGTACCGCCCGTGGAAGGTCCTACTTTGGTTGGCACCACCTCATGATGACAGTGGCACTTCTAGAAGTTTACAGGCGGTAGAGGGTGGGGATGACTTGGGCAGAAGCACGTAATTGTCACCCGCGTCATGTTGCATTAACCGATAGACATATCTGATACCTAGGAACGTTGCTTATTCTGGTTAATATTTTTGATTCTTGATGGTGGTTGGGCGAAATATATGATGACCAAGATGGCAGCGGGCGACTCTAACTCATTGGATGCTTACCCCACCAGCGCTAATCCTCCCATTTCCATGATTCTAACCTAGTATCTAGTGGGCCGTTTTTCCCATCTGTTAATAACGGATATAGGGGTGATCACTTAGGAAAGGGTCTTGGAAACTTCGTCGATGCGACTGATTTATTCGTGCCGCGATGCCTTCGTCGTTCTTGCCCTCTGAGCATGACCGCTATATTAGCGGCTATGCATACTACAATCCTGGTGTCAGACCCCGTCGTTTCCTCCTGAGCGCTATCGATGACCTCTTCATCTTCCCCCTCCTTTGTATTGATGTCGTTCGGGTCACGCATTCGATATTCAAGGCATAGAGGGGATGCATCCCCTACTACATATGCCTTCAACGATACTGCGGTCCTTGAATTGTAATATTGATTCCGCTGCAATCAGTGGCATGCTTGCAGCTATAGAGAAATTCACCCTCATTATCACCTACCGTCACCGCTGTCTATGCGAAAATTAAAAGAATTAAAAGGCTCCTTTCGTCGTTGGCGACATCGCCATCACGGCCCCAACTCCTGAACCGTAACGCCAACGAACGAACCGACCGAACCGAACCGAACCGACACAGATTCCAGTTGCCATTAGTTCGAACCCTGCTTTCAGCAGTCAAGAGGAAATACTCTGGGCTCACCCTCCGGATCGATTTCAGTGGCGATTAGTGTGCAAGGTAGCAGCAATATGGCCACAGCTGCGTCATATTTGGCGATTCCCGATCAGTTGGTGGGTTTGTTGAGATCCTAGTGAGAAGATACTTACTCGTGGACCTTCTTGGTGAATTGTGATCTGGGACCTAGATCGCACTCCGCTCGCAGGCGCTCATTTAGCAGAGACGTCCCGAAGGGAACAGTCACTCGGATCGATACAAGATTGCCCCCTCGGCGGCGGTTCAATCGTATTCAGCACATTGGGAACAATCTCCCAGTTCATGCCCATCCCTTATCTCCAACTCGTAGTTACGGCAGCCTCTCAGATCGTTAAAATTATCCAAGTGAGCGCTCTGGTCCTCTGTATGTTGCACTCGGGGGTACTAAAGTTACGAGTATAAGGCATACCGAAGGATCGAGATGAATTCCAAGACTTGCTGGATCGGACCTCGGCCCTCATGATCGCCGTCATCACTCCCCTCTCCAATCGGACTCCAAATTCCTGACCCGAAAACACTTGACAAGATTGAGCGACTCGCTAGGCCTGTCATGGAGTTAATTCTCGATGTACGATTCGTTTTTGACGGCTCGAGCAGTACCCTCATGGCAGTAACGAACGACCTTCGGATGCTCAAGGCAGATCTGAGCTTCCACCACATCGGTCTTATGGTAAAGAGTACTGGCATACTAAGACGTGCAGGCACGGATCGCCGAGTGCTCATCGAAGCTGAGCTGGGCCATATCTTTCAGGCAAGTATCTATGATCATTCTAATCACGTTTTGATCTGATCATGTGATGGTCAGATTGAGTCACCGGTCCATTCTCACCGGTACTTGGAGCTACGGAAGGGTGTAGGGGAGGTTGTGAGTGGAACTCTACATTAGATTGATGACGCGGAAGGAGCTGACACGCATACTCCTGTAGATTGGGATAAGTACATCATCACGCACATCATACGCAATGCCTCCCGCTGAAGATCATTACCTCTTGCCACAGCTGGGACGACTCTGCTTGAACAGAACCTTCGGCCAACTCAGGTTCGCTATGACTCTTCATATCGGGAGGTTGCTTCTCCCTGCCAGGAAGGGACTCGAGTTGCAATTCTGAAGAAGCTCCGTGAATGGTATTTCGGCACCGAACTGACTCGGCCACAGATTTTCTGGCTCTACGGACTTGCCTGTCCCGGCAAGTCCACGACTCACATGATCGCCGAGTACTGCACCGCCGCAGGAAACCTGAGCGCGAGCTTTTTCTTCTCTCGAGCCGGCGGCCGTCGAATCTTCATTACGATCGCCTACCAGCTCACATACTCCGTTCCTGGCTTCCAGCCGCGGCTTCTGGGAGCGATCCGAGCTGATCCCGATGCGCATAGCTCGAGTCTCTAAACCCAGCTGATGAAGCTGATCCGTGAACCTTTCCATGGGGTTACTGATGCACCATCTCCGATCGTCATTGTGCTGGATGCGCTCGACGAGCGCGACAATACAGC
>WSTV01000031.1:90678-104005 GCA_019632285.1 Tulasnella sp. 332 | reverse complement strand
CTTCCTAGATAATCGGAGGTCTCAACGACAATACAAATCCAATGAAGGAGCCCAACGATCTAACCCGCTTCGTGCCCAGCACCACTCCTGTTACAAGCCAGACACGACGGATTACGCTCCTTACCTTCCTCCGCCCAGTAAGACATCCTCCAACCCTCAGTCCCGACGGTTATCCATGTCACCGCAATCCTCTGCTTCCTGCTCCTACTCTGTCTCTTGTGATTCTCTTATACCCTTCTCTCGCTTCTCGACGTCGGTATCTACATCGGACGATGGCAAGAACAGTCCAATTCGAGGCGGATCACTCTCAAGAACCGTTTCTGCTGAGAATCTCATTCAACTTGCGACGGGTAGTACCTCGGACTTGGAGGATGAGTATACGTGTGACGACGAGATTCAGGTCGAACGTATGTGTATCGTCATGGACGAGAAAGGAGAAGAGGACGAGATTGAACTTGATGAGAGGGGTGACTGGAGCGTGTTGACCTTAGCATCCTCGACTTCCACGGCAGCCAGTCAAGGATCAGGCAACCTTACCCTTGACCCCTTCCCTGAGGGTGGAAACACAAAGTACAAGGAACAAGCTCTTAAAATGGGTCTTAAGATCGTACGCTTCATGGACGGCCAACCCGAAACGTAAGTAAATACATCCCGTCACGTAGCAGGACGTCAAAAAATGGCACGGGTATGACTTGGCATAGATCTTACACGCTCGCTTTTCGTGTCCGTCTTTAGCTTTGAAAGTCGACCGGGCAAGTGGCTCAGCAACACTAATCTCTCCATGTCTGAAAGACTCCTTGCCGCAGACAATCACTTCCATCATTCTCTTCCAGTCTTCTCAGTGGAAAAGCTACTCTCCCTCTCCCAATGTCCTACGTTTCCGCCTCCCAAGTTCGATCACATCACAGACTTCAAGCCTGGACTCGTGTACCGCAAGAAAGTGTTCTCTGCCAAGCCGATGGGGGATTAGGCGAAAGGCATCCGATGTTATTGACTGGGCTGACTGATCCCACATGGGCTATGCCACTTTGATGCCGCTGTTTACTTCTTGTACCCGCTTTGTCGCTTTTGTAGTGCGAAACTTATATTGAAATTGCTTCTTGGCGTTGAATTACCGGAGCGGATGTGTGATATTATCTAATCTAATCTCTCTCTCGGGGAAAGTATTTGCTGACGTGGCGTGGTCAACGTACGTGTCCTGATCTGGACCCTGACATTTTCATAATTCGCATTCAGGCTGGTTCTGTTATAAAGACCAGCGTCTGTGATTAGCTACTACCTCCCTCCCTATCCCTATTCCCGCCTCTCACATCATGCTCACTTCCACGCTCGTCTTCGCTCTCTCTTTGATTCCAACCTTGGTGTCCGCTGGGCTGTTCCCTGCAGACGGCCCGGTGAAGAGTCTGACCGGCAAGGAGTTCAAGAAGGTCATGAAGGAGGAGGTCAGTGAACATGACACGATGCGACACACGTTACATATGAAGCCTAACACAATCCTGGCTCGCTACAGAGAGCGTCGATGGTGGTCTTCTTCGCACCGTGGTGTGGACACTGCAAGAACCTTACCCCCGAGTATATCAAGGCCGCCAAGGCTCTAGACCCCTTGATCCCATTCTACGCCGTGGACTGTGATGCGGATGAGAACAAGCAGCTTTGCTCTGAGCAGGTGCGTCATTCATAACATAAACCCTATGGGTAGTTGCGCCTTTTGAACACTCAATGCTTACTAAACACCGACGCGCCCTCCTCGGCCTCCACTCATGCAGGGAGTTAAAGGATTCCCTACGCTCAAGGTAGGGTTTTTGAAGTTGATATGTACACTGAAAATGCTAAGGCCAACCTTCTTCAATCTCTCAGTCGTTCCCGCGTGGCGGCAAGACCCCGCCGCACGATTATCAAGGAGAGCGAAAGGCTGGCCCGATCGTCGAGTATATCAACGGCGAGGTGCCCAATAGGGTGAAGGTCATCAAGGGCCATGAAAACCTCCAGCCTTGGTTGGATGAGGTACGCTAATTGACATCTCTTTGCGACCATCATCGAATACCCCACTCTAAACAAAATAAATAAATAAATTTAAAAATAATAGGACACGACAAAACCCCGAGCGCTCCTCCTCACCTCCAAGCCCAAGACCCCGCTCCAATGGAAGGTCCTACAAAACAAGTTCGTCAACAAAATCGCCTTCGGCGCGTTGAAGGATGTGGATGGCTCCATCGCCCAGTCGTACGGTGTCGATTCGAAAGGTGGCAAGGAGTCTCAGATCCTCGTATGGAATGTGGACGCCACGGAGCCTGTGTCCTACAATGGCGACAAGAAGTACGAGCCGTTGATCGAGTTCCTCACCACCGCAGAGACCACGAAGAGCGCCAAGGCGCCGGTGAAGGAAGAGCTATGAGATCGCTCACTCCCATCCATTGTATTGTTCTTCGATCAAAACAATCCATCGATCTGTAACACATCTTATTCAGTGCACATATCTATGCAAAATCTTGATGCAACACACAAGTGAACGGGCAGTTCAATCATCCATACATTAAGGCGTGAAGTAACCACGAGGCATATGGTAAAGTACAAAAACAACAAATACTCTAGAGATGACAGCGAATACAGGGTGGTGGGGTGCAGAGTGGCCAAGTAGTGATGTCGAATAGGGATACAAAGTTACGGACAGATCTATCCTGCCATAAAGAGGGGGATAGTGAAAGAAAAGCAATGAAGGTGAATTAGGCCTCAGTATGCGCAATAGGCCACACAGAGCAATGGGAACCCAGCCATCAGGCCAAGCCAGAAGACGGCGTTGCCAAGGATCTTGTTCCGTCTGATGAAGGGTGTCCTGCCCAACCAGATCATCGGGACCTGAGCCATCTGCAAGACGAAGAGGTATAACCTTCGAGACACAACAGGTCAACAGAACACGATTATCAGCAAAACGATTCGAGGTGGTCCATCTTCAGCGAAAGGAGATAGCATACCTCAGCTTCTTGGTCACAATAGCCATAACAAGCTCATGCAGAGCCGCGCTAAGCAGGAACGTCACCATCGTCGCAGACGGTTTCGACATCTTGTGGTACTCAATGGAGCTAGCATACACGTGCCGTAAAAGGAAGGAGTGCACAGGCTTGTTCCATTTCCGCGCAAACTCATCCCATGTAGTCGAATTCCACCAGTCCTCGTAGAATTGCCGATCCGCAAACCTATCGAAGGGGTAAAACCCGAATTCATGTTGAGGGCAAGAGAGGGATGAAAGGACAACGTTCCCACTCGAGACTCACCTTGCGATTTCCGCGAAACCGTTGCAGATGCATTCGAAGATGATGTAGAAAAGTAGCAAGTAAGATAACTACGGAATCGATGGTATTTTTCAATTATTAACGCCGCGCCCATGTGGAGCAAGGGGAAATAGCGTACCATGAATGGCAGTGCGAGGTCGATTAGAGATCTGAAGAACGGCTGGCCGGGCTTTGGCGTCAAGGGAATGATGTAGTGTTCTGTAATAGTATAAAGTAGCGTGAACGTCCCCAAGAACGCGACCGTCTTTTCGAAGATGTAGAATGGTCGGACCCTAGATCAGAAGGAGAAGTCTGATATAAGTGGGACAGATTCTGCATGTAAGAGAAGACGAAAGGAAAGGCAAACCCACCGCTCCGTCCTCGGATACTCCAACTCATACACCAACGTCGGGATTAACTGATAATCCGCAAAGTTCTTCAATGTCACGTTCCCTGGGAACTGCACCCGCTTCTGTCCATTCACGCCCACAGACGTCATCTCATCATCCAACGCGCTTATCGACTCCGCGAGCGCGTTGACCTCCGGGTTCGGATGGCCAATCAGAGGATGTTTCGCTGGCGCGTTGCTCGATTGGCTCTCAACCGTCTTTGGAGGGAAGGCAGTATCTGTGCTCGAGGGGAAGTATGAGGTGTCTTTCGCAGATGATGGAGGTTTGAGGAGACCGTTCTGATTATTGGTGGATGCGAGTTTCGCAATTGATTTGGGTAGGGCACCACCAGGTGGTAATGTCGCAAGTCGATGTCGCAAGCTCGCCATTGCCAAATCGTTTCCATTACCCATCACCTCTGTCCCAATGACCACACCATCCGCGATCGGCATTGGCGTGCCCTCAGGCGTCGTGTCACTAACCACACTCCCCGGACTCATATTCCCTGATTCTTTATCCTTCCTCTCATCAAATGGTTGTGCAGCAAGTGTTCGCGCATCAGAGGCTTCCGTCTCCGCTCCCGACCATCCTCCTGGCAGCTTGGAGACCATCGATTTCAATGCCCCGGTCTGGATGTTCTTTTGAAGCAGGAGCTCGGAGAATTCGCCATTGATGCTGACGTAGGAATGCACCTTCATGAGCATGACGATGCAGTGAAGGGTGAAGAAGCCGCTTTGAACCCATTCCCATTGTCTGGAAAGTAAAAAGAGAGCGCATTGAAGGGACAAGAAGGCCAGTGATTAGCTTGATTGTTGAACGCGTGAAATGGCCAGATCAGGTAGGGAACGGGATGGCGACTCACCGATTGAACGTCCACAATACAGCAACTGCGAGCATCAACGTCTGATAAGCATGTTGTATTATCATCCCCGGCGACCCTGCTCCATTATACCTCAATCTTCCACTGGCCAACAGCTTCACGAACGGCACGCTGATACCCGTGCTGCCCACCAGCACGGCGTCGCTCAACGCCAGACCCAGCGCATCCTTTGAAAATAGGGCAGCGAATGATAAGGAGAGCGGGTATCCGGTCTCGTCAAAGCTGACGACGTATGTCCGAAGTATGAGCAGACCGATCGCGATCCAGAAGAGGACGTAGAAACCCCTGAAGGCATCTTGGCCATGCGATTCGAAATGCGATGCGCGAGGTACGAAGGTGAGTTTGGCGAGGAGTTGGGAGGAGCCTCGGGAGGTCCGGTACTATCATAAACGATGTATGTGGCGTTATTGGATGTGTGGTGGTGAATGGATTTGGTGGATATGTTATTGCTTACAGGCTGAATGTGTAGGACGCCTGATCCTGTGTCTATTGTCGAGCCCTTCCTGGAGACACGCAGGTCTTCGGAAGTCATCTTGTTTGAAGACTGTTTTAAAAGGCGCCTCTGCGTAGTGAGGAGGTGTAGTGGTGACCGAGAGAGGTGGCGCAGTCTATAATCCAATAGCCCCAATCAAGCCCCTTAGATTACATATGCGGGCGGTGCAACGAGCCGGGCCCAATTCTCTGGCCACTCTGTCCACCTCATTACCTCACTTGGATCTCACAGTATGTAGGACATTGTCTGGCGCGAGTCACGCACGGGTGCCAAAATAGACGCTCTTGCATTCCATGTGTTCAAGTCTCGGAGAACCCGAACCAACGGTACAGAAGATTGGCTTGTCGCCAGAGGCCCAAGCTTGAGAACTCCGTGTTCTCATCTGGTGGAGTGCACCTCCCAGGATGGATGGATCAGCCGAGGTATTATCTTCACACCAAAGGCTGCCTTGACAACTAGCGTACATGTGCAGTGGAGTGGGGAAGGAACGTGTCTTCGAGAGGATCCTGAACAGGATATCTGAGCGCAGAAGAATCAACAAGGTCACTCTCGGGACAAAGTGAATTCATACGTAGCTTACCTTGAATCCCTCAATCGTAGTACGCACTATTGTTTCGCACCCACAACGTCGGCTGACCCAACCTCTTGATATCGCTCATACAGCTCGCGCTTTCGTATGGACTCCTGCAAGTCAGCTTCACGCTGCAGTTTTTTCTTAGCGATTCGCGCTTCGTCCTTCAATACTCCTTGGTACATGTCCTGTAAAGTACAGATCGAATTGGCCTCGTCAACACACACGGTCCACGTCGCAGTGATTTGGAAGAGGACGTACATCTCGCTCCTTGAACTGCAGCCAATGCACGCCGTATACTGTGAAGGCGCAGAGGGCTGCTGAGACAGTGAGAGTGAGTTTGGCTGCCCTTGTCATCCAGAACAGAATAGGGGTGGTGTCTTCGAAAATTCGGGTAAGGAATAGAGTAGATCCTAACCGTGAAACGCTCAGACTAGGGACAAGTGCCAGTCGACATTACAACTTTCCCAACCCGTTCTCGCTCATCTTCTCGTTCTCATTAAGCATACACATATGGCCTCACGTATTGCAGTCAATTCCCTACGGAGTGCGTCGATTGATGGGTGAATCAAGTGATATTGGGCTGATTCGCTTTCGTCGTAGCCTCGCTCCTTCGGTCGTCGGCTGGTGCTGCGATCCCACGAGTTGCCGCCATCCAGAGGTACGTATACCACTTGCTAGTATCATCCTAGGTAGTCGAAAGTTGACCAAAAAAAACCCTCCGTCTCTTCGCTATAGCCGTGGCCTCGCAGATAAACGTACGCAATGATCCCATCCCAACAATGTCCTCCCAGGTACTCACGTTTTTCTCCACCGATGTCAAGCACCCCCAGCAGAACGCGCGAACGCCATAATTGACTCCATCCCCGGCAGCTCACTCGTTTCCAAGACCGGCACCGTCGTCCTCGGTACGGGTCTCACAGCTGCAGCCATCTCATCAGAGCTTTACGTCGTCAATGAGGAGACCGTCGTCCTCGCCGGCTTCCTCATCCTCATCACCTACCTGGGGAGGTCCATCAGCGCACCATATGCCGAATGGGCACAGGGTCAGGTTGATGTGAGAGGGATCTTCTTTACCGATATTTGTGAAGACCAAGTATCTCATGGTGTTGGGTCCGCTCTCTCGAATAGAAAATCAAAGGTGTCTTGAACAGTGCCAGGGCGGAGCACACCAAGACCGTGGCCTCCCGTATCGACTCCGTCAAGGAGATGCAGGACGTCGTAGGGCTTACAAAGAACCTTTTCGCGCTCTCGAAGGTAAACGTTGCCTATATTTCGATTCCACATGTTTGTTCCTAACGTGATCCCTTGCCTCCTGTAGGAGACCGCACAACTCGAAGCCTCATCCTTCGTCCTCAAACAGGAGCTGGCTGTCAAGACCGAGGTTAAGCAGATGCTCGACTCATGGGTCCGATATGAGCAGCAGGCTAAAGAAGAGGAGCAGGCGCAGCTCACAAAAGCTGTCATCGACAAGGTCATGAAGTCCTTGACAGATGAGAAGAGCCAGAAGCAGATCTTGCTTGATGCCGTTGCCGAGGTTGAGCGTGAGTCTGGACTCCAGCAACGACCTCATTGAGGTGAAAGGCCATGGCTGAAAATCCACTGTTTTTTAGAACTCATCAAAAACAAGGCTGTTTGAGGAATGGGTGTTTTTGTATTTTTCGGGGCCGCCTCTTTAGAAAAGGCCGTTAGCCAATTTTGGCTCTCCTTTAATCAAAATGACCCTTCATTGCCCATCGTCTTGGAGAACCTGCACGGATTCTTCTAACGAGATACATGGTTAAGATGCGAAGCCGCACGGTAAATCAAGATAACACGTGAATCGAAAACTACGACCTCGCAAGCGTCATGTCTGATGACACTCGTCAAACTCCACCTCCACACCTTCCGCCGTATACACGCCTATAGCTTCCATGATCGTCTCCGGCACCGCTTTTGCCGTCATAGGATCTACCTCCTGGATCTCGTCCTCAACGATGGGCAAGTCGAGGATGCTGCGCAGCACTAATCGCGCGCCGGCCTTGGAGGCGACGAGGTTGCCCTCTTTGCATTCAGTATCTTCAATACCTGTTATATTTTCGATTTTCGGGGTGATTGCGGGTGATTGCAAAAGTTAATTGACAACGGGTCAGCCTTTTTAATGCACGTGATGGAAAGGGTGTTCTAAAGGACAGGTCAAAGGAAAACTCAACATGAAGGACACCCATTCTCACACTCGCAGGCTTCCAGCCGCTCCAGAGCTTGAGTGAGCATATCGGACGCTAGAGACCCAATGAAAATCCTTGGCGTTAAACCTGGCATCTTGGACAAAATGTTGCAAGTATGTCTTACTATGATCAAATGCTTTGGCCGCGACGCCGCTGCTCTTCCCGGCGTTATCATAAAATATGAGCCTGGGTTGCAACACGAGGTTAGAGGCCTGAAGTTCAGGCTACATTCCCCAACTACCCACCTGGCTGGTCTCTTCCGCGTCGTAGCCTTTGAAGCATACTCCTTCTCCGCGATTTTGCACTCCGTCTTCACGTCCCCAGCGCTCGCCATAGCGAAGAGCGGGGCCAAGTTGAGAACGGCATGTTCCGCAGCATGGATCGCTTCTGCAGGATTCATCCCTTTCCGCTTAATGAGATCCAAGACGGCAGTGGGGACGTCTATCCACATCCCGTTCGTCTGCCGCTCGAAGGGCGGTGTGTCAAGGTCTACGGTGTCTAAGATGGAAGCACCTCTGTATATGCCCCCATCGATCCCGAACTGTTAGCGCACATGTTAAGTATAACTTGTTCGGTTTTCGTACGGACCTAATTTTGAAGAAACCGAAAATAACTGTCTTGATGAGAATAGGCCCGAAATAAGCACGATGCGGCGAGCCTCGAATCGCCCGAATTCGCATCGTCTGGACTGGGTCAATGTCGCTGGAGGGGGAGGAATTTCGGGCAATTGATAAGGCGGGTCACAACAAAGCTAGCTCTCTGAGACTAACGTGAAATCTCGCGGTCTAGTGGTCCAGTTGACGTCGGTTTGAATGATCCTCGCCGTCCGATCTTCGTGACTAACTTCTCGGACCTGGTAAAGGTTTCGATGAGCACGCATACTAACGAAGTACACAGAAATCTATTTACCAGGTAGGTCATGCCTTGATGCATAAACTATGAGCAGACGGCTATCAGTGATATGAAGTCGTGACATGGTGAAGACTTACGATGCCACCCTCATACGCCTATGCACGAGCATCGTCAGTCTATTCAGCAGAAAGGAGCACAAACGGGGGCGCATTCAGAGAACACTCGCCTCGAAAAGAGCCCTAGACAACTCCAACTCTTCAAGCACAGCCACTTTCCCGTTCACGCCTGAATTCGTCACATCCAACACCGTATACTTCGCTTCCATGACACCTCTGATCGGGACGAACGCCGAAGGCCTCGGCTTATACTTTGGATGCGTGTGATGCCAACCCTCGGCGTCCTTCACCAGGCGCTCCGCGCATACCTTTCGAAATAACCTCGGATCCCCAAAGTACTGCTCGTCATTGTCGAGGGACACGGGCATCTCGTTCGCCGCGCATTGCAGGTGGCCTTCTAGCACAACTTCGTTGGAGAGGTCAACGACGAGATCGGCCATGGTGCTATCAAAGATCTCCTCTGGGTTGTTGACGTAGTGTTGGTCGATGGGCAGGCTGTCTGCGACGTAGACGGCAAGGGACCCCTGGGCTCGCCGCCCAGCTCGTCCGGCTTGTTGACGCTGCAAAAGGGCGATGCATTTAGTGTTTGACTGGAAACTGTCCATGCGAAAGACGATGTCGAAAACTCACCAGGCTGGCTAGGGACATGGGGAAGCCAAGCATGATAACAGCATCCAACGTCCCAATGTTAATACCCAATTCGAGCGCATTCGTGGCTACAATACCCAAGAGCTTATTCGAGAAGGCTTCCTTTTCAATGGCTCTGCGGTCCTAAGGCGCGATGGTCAAACCGAGTAGTCCCAGAAGATACGTTTGCGCGACCCTGCTCACCGCCTGGGAGTAACCTCCTCGATATGCACGAATCTTCTCCAGAATGTCTTGCCGTCCCTCTGCTGCCAGCTGGTTGCGTAACTAATGACGATGGCAAGTACCATGAGCTTCGTTCAGGCAAACGATCCGTGGGACGTACTGTTTTCATCACAAGCTCACAGGACTTGCGGATCTATAAGAGGCATGCACAATGCCAAATTTCTCACCGGGGTAAGGAAGGATGTGGTTGAAGGGGGCGTCTTACCTTGCAGAAGATGATTGTCTTCACGCCCCGTTTAACAAGGAACCGGAACATGGCACAGGCTTCGTTGTACGAGCTGGCGCGACCGGACTTGGCGTTCATCTCGTCGATCAAGGGAGGATTCCAAACAAGGAAGTCCTTCCGACCAGCCGACGAGCCGTCTTGGGTGACGACCTCGATATCCTAAAGGGAGGAACACGACTCTTCAGAGACGAAGGCTATCGATGGGATTGGGACAAAGCCTGTGCACATCGACACCGAATATAGTCTTCATATGCTGCCATAAAATGTACCCAGTTCATTTAATAGTTACATGTAGCAGTCATGCAAGGTCTGTGACAGACCTGATAAGGTTGTCCGATTGTCGCACTGCATGACACAAACAGAGAGCGCCGATCTGAACCAGCAGAAATCTGTGAGTTCGTGTTGTAGAGGATAAATTTTGGCTACTCACTGCCCACGGCGGCACATACTCTCCGCAACCGGCGCATGATGTATGCGGCATGACTGGACGTGACGGACGTGACATGGGTCAGCTAGACGAACAAGTGGCAGCAAGATAGGCTGTACCGCGCCGAACCTCCCAAGCGTCCCGTGGTAGTAGTGCAACTCATCTACGACAACAATCTTTATGTTCTTCAAAAACCTGAATTTTATTTCAGGGGAAAGTCATTGGTACCATCAGTCAGCATGAACAATGTTTCGCTCAGTGTTACTTCACCTGCGCCATTTGTCCTCCTGAGGCAAGATGGTGATATGGAGCATATCCTATGTTCAAGTTCCACAGGTCAGCCAAGGTGGTTTATCCACAGCTACGACACGCTATCAAACTTGCAAAGTTAGTAAAGATGACGGACGCGTTCTCCCTGATATCTGCGACTCCAATTGTCAGGTTTTCCCCACCACAACCCGAAAAATTCGCAAACGCACCTGCTCGATCTGACATGGGCGTATCACCATCATACGTCGCCACCTGGACGATAATATCAATAGACGAGGCGGAAGTTAATACTTTTTGAGCTGACGAACCGCCCGGCGGCTTGCAGCGAACTAACGATGACCGACCTGTACATCCTCTAAGCCAGGGACCCGACACAATAGCTGCTCCAACGCCGTCTTCTGGTCTTGGGCGAGCGCTTTCGTCGGGAATATGAATATCGCCGTCGAGTCTCTGTCCTCTTCTAGGAAGATCAACAACGGAACCTGGGTTTTCGGTTCCTCCATCCCATAAGCTCTTGTTTGAACAGAAACGACGAAGAAAACCAAACCTGGTAGATGATACTCTTCCCAGAAGCAGTCCCTGTCGAGACGATCACGTGCCTGTTATTTCTTAAGGCGTTGATCGCGGCCGTTTGGTGGGAGAAGAACCGGGTGACGTTCATGGAGACCTGCAGACCCTCAATTATTGTTTTGGATAGTGGATGAGACAGCTCGCCTTGTTTTGCGGTAATCGAGAGTAAAATTTAAGATATCTGAAAAGGGCTGTAGGGAAGAATGGAGAAGCAGCTTACTCCATTGAGCCTGTTTAGCCTCAAACACTCTCCTGCCTACTACCTGATTTCGATAGTCTTCAGCCTCAAGGATTTCATCCACAATAGCCTCAATGGAAGGCCTAGGGTTACTGGTATTCTCCCCACTACTCCCATCTGCTCTGCTGTTAGTACCAAAGGGGTCCAGGGGTAGATGATCCTTGGCGGCTTTCATGACGAGGACCACGGCATCATCTTCCTCTTCACTTAGAGCGCAGGCTAGAAGCAGCCTTTTCGAAGAAATTCATTGCCTGGGGGAATACATTGATGAAAGATGTCACGTACTCGTTGACGGCTTGAGAGAACCGCTCGTTCCGTTTCTCAATGAGTTTCTTCACAGCCACAGGATTCATACTGGGTGGTAGGGCATAACCTGGAAAGTCCCCATTTCTGCCATGCCGGAGATAATCAATGTAAGCGTTACCCTCCACGATTCAGATGTGAAGTTGACGCCCGTGCTCACGTCTGAAGATCAGGCTTCTTCGTCTTCTTCGTTTCCACGAAATCAAGAACGAGGACCTTCTCTTCGCCTTCGTCATTTCCGTTCCATGTCTTCGCATCGCTTGTGTACCAGTCGGGCGATACATCACGCCTGTTTGAATTGGAGCCCCCGCGACCAGATACGCCCGACGTCTGATCCGAGTGAACCCGGAGTTCGGCTGTGGAGATATATGCGAAGCGCATCAGGTCAGGTATGATTGCTCTGGGGAAGTAACGGCAATGAGATAGATTATCAGACGGAAGATGATAACAGCTGGCCCATTCCGTCGTTACGCACTTGATTTCGGCAACTTGCGACAAGTCTAGAGGTCTGTGTAGCACTGTCAATGTCTCTAGCTATTCACTTTCTCAAGAAGGTGCTAACTTCTTTAAGAGTCCCTCGACTGATTTCTTGATCACAGAGAAGGTAGTAGCAATGTGTTGCCGTGATGAGCAAAACGCGATCACGGTGTTGAGTGCCTTCATATGGAGATAGCTTGAGTATGATTCTTTGTCTCCATTCTCGTTCAAAGTCCCTAACCTTGAATATCTTGAACAACTATAGAGTCCAGAAGAAGAAGAAAAGAGATTGCAAGAGCAGTGATAAGAATTTGGCTCTGGCGAAAGGAACGCGATTTTTACCTCATCAAAGTACGGTGGCCATTCCAGTTTCTTCTCTACCTTTGCGGTAGGTTTCTTCCCCCTTGCTTTTGCCACTGGCTTCTTGCTCAATGCCGTATAAGGGTCCTCTGATGCGTCCGACGGCGCGGGCGAGGGACGGTTCGTTGGTGTGGCTTTCGATCGTTTTGTAGGTGCAATGAATCCACCACCCACATCAGCTAGATATGGAGTATCCACAGCTTTCCGTTTGCCCATGGCCTTTGCGGATGGCTGCTTGGGAGGCATGCGGCTTAGTTTGGTGATGTTGGGGATGATCGGTGCGGTTGACCTGGTAGAACAAACATGTGCAATGCACGGCTTCTCACCATTCACAAAGTTCTCTCGCCAAAATCCCTTTCCTCTGTTATCGAAACTCTGGGTTGAGTTGGCCCTCAGGTGAAGATATGCGGAGCTGTCTGTGAAATTTAAAAAACTGACATTTAAGCGTTTTCTCCAATAGGTACAAAAAACCCCATGCGCTCATCAACTCGTTCGTTATCGCGCATCTTCCCTCGGGCCGCCGTACCCAAAAACGCTATTGTTGCACCCGCACTACCATCCTTGAATCGCGATAGGGAACCCACAGTGATAGACAGGCTATTAAAACGGAAAGCTGAGGCCCTCGAAGCCGGCCGGCCATATCCTCCAAACCTACGGCTTGAGACATTCAAAGACGAAAGGCAGTCGTGGGCAGGCGTTAGCAGGGAGATTCGGAACGAGCTCAAGCTGCTCATTCGAGAGAAGTGAAAGGCTATTGTGTTCGTGTTCGAGGACATGTTAGATGGCAATTTGCATGGGTGGGATGTTGT
>WSTV01000031.1:74711-90432 GCA_019632285.1 Tulasnella sp. 332 | reverse complement strand
GCTCGTCACTCGACGGTTCTATCCTTCCAGCGTTCCTCAAGTGATCGAACCGCATGAAACTCTGCCTCGAGTTCATCTCTTCCACGGTCCTATCCAAACGCGAAAGCCCCGAATGAAAACACATCAACTCGAATGCATCGATTACAATCATATAAATAAAGGATGACGTACCGCTTGCGCATCTCACTCGCATAAGTGATCTCCTTTAAAGGTGGGGAATAGACCGTGATACCGAACGTGAACACTACCATCGCAACCAGGACCTCCAAGATAAGCTGCATACAAACGAAAGCATTACGATACATCCAAGTTCAGCGTAGGATAATCACCATCGAATAGGCAGCGGAGAACATACGTTAAATGGCACCTGCCGAACGCTCTCTTCAGACCTTCCTAGTGCTTTAAGTTTGGAGAAATCTAAATTCAAAAGGACGTCACCACTTATAATTCAGGCCTACAAATGCATGTGTTCCTTCTTAGCAAAAACTCACGTGTCCAAGTAGCGTTGGCGGCTGATGCATTTTAACGAGAAAGAATGGCACCAGGTTTTCTGGTTAGGTCGTTATTCATATTCAACAGGACCCTGTCCACGATTGCCATGGCTTACCATGCGTCATGAGCAGAATAGCCGAGGCGGCTATCAATGCTCCCATAAATCGAGCCATGACAATGTATTTTAGGTGAGACGGAAGGCGGTGAAAGTGTAACGTCGATCAGCGAAACATGTGGGAAGGTGGATGTTGAAGCCAGCTGAGTCTGATTTATTTCGACCCACGAAAGGAAGATATCTAAGTTGGCATCAACTTCTTGAAGAATAATACCATGTCTAGATGGGACAAATTAGGATGAGGGGACCAAAAGATTTCCTTCGTTTTTAGGTATGGAGGCCACAATGTAGGTACGGAGAAAAAAAGGGTTCACAACAATCAAAAACGCTCCGCGCTCGCCAATTTTATGTTGAAGATGCTGCGACAAATGCAGAGACGTGGTCCTCGACAACCTGTGTAAATGTTGGAGTCAGCATGAATTTCAGTACCAAATATGATAACCTTTGACACACCTTCTTGATTTGAGCCTCGGTCTCGGGGGTGACGGTACCCTTAGCGATCTCTGTCAACAACGCCTGCTGCGACGACCCAAGATGAGTCCTGAACTCAAGCTCCCAGCGGGTGATCTGGTCAACCGGAATGGAATCCAGCTATCAAAAAGAGAAAAAAAATAATCAAGGTTGGCGACTGCATTCTTTATTGAACGATATGATTGCTAAGGGACGTACGAGACCGTTGACACCAGCGAAAATGATAGGAACCTGGACCTCAACCTTAAGGGGTTGGTACTGACCCTGCTTGAGGAGCTCGGTCAAACGGGCACCACGGCTGAGCAAAAAGCGGGTCGAGGCGTCGAGATCGGAACCGAACTGTGCGAAAGCGGCAACCTCACGGTACTGAGCAAGGTACAACTTGAGCGAGCCAGCGAACTTCTTCATGATCTTGCTGCAAAGTGAATGTAGCATCGGCATCAGCGACTTGGTTTCAGCCTCGGCCCAGGTGTGAATAATGAAAACTCACGTCTGCGCAGCAGAACCGACACGGGACACGGACAGACCGACGTTGATGGCGGGCCTGACACCCCTGAAGAACAGCTCAGCCTCCAAGAAGATCTGACCGTCGGTGATGGAGATGACGTTTGTGGGGATGTACGCGGACACATCACCACCTTGGGTCTCGATGATGGGCAAGGCAGTGAGGGATCCTCCACCAAACTTGTCGCTCATCTTGGCAGCACGCTCGAGTAGACGAGAGTGAAGGTAGAAGACGTCACCAGGGTAAGCTTCACGACCGGGGGGACGACGGAGGAGCAGGGACATTTGACGATAGGCGACGGCCTGCTTGGACAAATCATCATAGATGATCAGAGCATGCTTGCCTGAAGGAGATTGAATTTTTCGTTGAGCGTGAGAAACTAGTATGGGAACTACCCAACTTCGAAAAACGTACCGTTATCACGGAACCACTCTCCCATTGCACACCCAGAGAAAGGTGCAAGGTACTGCAGAGGAGCAGCCTCGGACGCGGTGGCGGCAACGATGATCGAGTACTTGAGCGCATCGTTCTCCTCGAGGGTCTGCACGAGCTGAGCCACGGTCGACCGCTTCTGTCCGATGGCAACGTACACACAGTACAGCTTCTTGACCTCCTCGTTGCCGTCGTTCCACTGCTTCTGGTTAAGGATGGTATCGAGGGCGACGGCGGTCTTCCCGGTCTGACGATCACCGATGATCAACTCACGCTGTCCACGCCCGATGGGTACCATAGCGTCGATGGGCTTGATACCGGTCTGCATGGGCTGATTGACGGAACGACGGGGCAGGATACCGGGGGCCTTGAGCGAGGCACGGCGACGCTCGGCGGCCTCGATAGGACCTTTACCGTCAATTGGGTTGCCGAGGGCGTCGACAACACGACCGAGGAGCTGGGGTCCGACGGGAACGTCGACGATCTGGCCGGTACGCTTGACAGTGTCACCCTCCTTGATAAGCCGATCGTTACCGAAGACGGAGACACCGACATTGTCGGCTTCTAAGTTCAGGCACATGCCGCGGACACCGGATGAGAATTCCACCATCTCCTCTGTAAGAAGGGGGAAAAGAAACCATCATGGGATGTGAGCCAGGCGTGAGGTAAGGGTCAGTTGTAGGGAATGAGGTACTCACCGGCTAAGCGGAGCCAAACGAAGGGCACAGCACTCCGTCAGACCAGCCCCAACAAAACATAACCAACAGATACTCACCTTGGACGTTCCGTAGGCCATAGACACGAGCAATACCATCACCAATCGCTAGGGGATGGGCAAGGGAAAGTCAGAAGACGACGTCACACCAAGAGATTGCACTTGTTGCCACCCACTCAACACACGACCTGTCTCCTGGACATCACCGCCGAGGGAAGTACCAGAGATACGACTCTCAAGGATGGAAGAGACCTCTGAAGCGGCTGCTTTTGCGGTAGCGTAGTTGCGGGAGAGAGGGCCAGCGAGCTTTGGGAATTTTGATCAACACGGGGGGGTCAGAATTCGAATTTGTTTTTGCTGGCTCATCCAGCATGTGAGCAGGACTAATGCTCACAACTGGGACAGCCTGCTTCCTGGATGCTGCCCTCGCAGCGTTGCGAAGAGCGAGAGTGTGCATTAGATACGTAGAGAGGGGAGGGGAGGATGAGAAGATGGGGATGGAACAAGAGATGTGTGAAGCGATGGTGGGAGAAAAGTACGTTCGTTCATTAGTAGCCGCCTATCTCCGTCTACAAGCGAGCTCCCGTTCCGACCCCTCACACGGTTCCGCTCCCCGCACTTGATATCTTTTTGACCTCGTATCTCGTACCCAACGCATGGCATCCAGACTCTTGGCAGGTAAGCTCAAAGCCGCTTCTTTAGAACCAGAAGCTGATGCCAAAGTGACATAGGTGTGCCTCGCTGTATCGCGTCGTCTTCGCGAGCAAATTACGCACGTTCAGATGGCCGTTGCCTCCGGATGATGGCCACAGAGGCAACACCTCAACCAATTCTCCCCAAAACTATCCTCTCTGATACCCCCGAGTCGATATCATCCGCTTTAGGTCTCATCCGGGCCCAACCATCTCACTACGCCATCGCCTCTCTCGTCGGCCGCAAATACCTCCTCACCCCCCGAGATCTCCTCACTGTGCCCCGACTCAATGACGTCAAAGTGGGGGACACACTCGCTCTCACTAATGTACATGAGCTTGGCTCCCGGGAATACACATTACGAGGGGATCCTGTGATTACTCCCATTGGGACAGTCACCGTCAAAGCTACAGTGGTTGAGCATACCAAGGGAAACATGGAGGTGATCGTCAAGAAGAAGCGGAGAAAAGGGTACAAGAAGACCATAAAGCATAAGCAGACATATACGCGTCTCAGGATTGGGGATATAACGGTCTTTGATGGGAATGCTCAAGCCGCGCTATAGTCACAGTGAGTTCTTTCGTTGTAAGAAAGGACCCAGGTTTATGCTAACCAAATGTGCTACTAGACTTTATTTAGTCTCTATCTACTCTCTGGTATTCGTTGTACAGCTCCCATCTTTAGATTGCAACGCGTTGAGCCTCGCTCAGAGATTACCGTCAGGCACCACAATTCATTCGATTGATGTTTCAACTCCATCTGGCCGATTTCTATCATTTTAACTCTATGTTGCTGTTGTGGGCCCAACCTTCGCCGGTGCAGATTCACCCTCTGCATTCTTCGCCGCTGCCGCCTTCTCCGCGGCGACTCCAGCTGCATGTCCTTCCTCATACCCTTCCACTTTCATATCATTCAATCCCAACTCCTCGTTCTGATCCCACGTCCTCTCATACGTCTCTGTGGTCATGTTCGGATCTGGGTCCGGAGCATACAGGTTCTGGAGGTAAGAGTTGGCCAACGGATCGTCTAAGATGACTGTAAACGGGATTGAGGCCGTCATGACCTGTTGCGTTTCAAATCAAAATCCAAAGGGGCCGTGATATCAGCCAATCTCTTCGGCCGATAGACGACCAATAGGGAGGGGAGTGGGGGATATTGGATTGAACCGAGAAATGGTGAGACTCACATCCTTGAGCCGCCCCAGGAAGACCTCAAACTCGGAACTTCCTTGCGTCGCATCCCGAGCGTCACCGGTCGCAAACGCCTTCTCGCTCAACTCCTCGTGAACCTGGGTGAGAAGACCCTCGAGTGTACTAAATCGACCGCCAAGGGTACCTGGATGTAGCACCAAGTCGATTTCGGGGATCTGAAGTCCGCAGCTCTCGCTCTATTAAAAAAAAAAAACATGGCACATAAGCGTCTAAAATGCACACTGGGAAGGGCGAGATGTCGCTCGCCTTCAAGACATCCCTCGCCAAATCCTCGGTATCTTCCACTTTGAGCGTGATCTTCTTTCCCTTCTCGGAGATCGCACCCCCGGACTTGACCTCGTTGTCCCGATACCCGCACTTGTCGCAGTTCGTGGACATGATAAAGATATCCTTTTTGAATGTTCAGGGTCGCGACTATTAACAGATTTGACCGCCGACATTTAAATGGACAGACCTGAAAGTATGGTATAGACACCCTCTTCATCATCGTATCCAACGGCGCCGAACATGACGAGCATATGCCGGGGAAGATGTAGATCTCCTCATTCTTCAACGTAGGAATCTCATCGTCCACCCCATCACCCCCAACGCCGCCGTGCGCGTGTGCTTTTTGTAGCGCCTCAATAGCCTCTTTCGGAAGCTCCCCTCTCCTCTGCCGGACCACCTCTTCATCCGCTTCATCATCCACTTGCGCCAGCCCCAACAACACATTCTGCTCCCTCGTCCGATTATACTGTCGCATATTCCACTTGGAATCGTGCGCCATCGACCCACCGATAAACTCGATCCACGAATTCCCAGCGGGGTCATCCAATTTCACAGTGAAAGGATTAGGTACGGGGTCCGACTCGGGTATGCGACTACCTTCCTTTGTGACAGACACTGGTTCGCCCTCAGCATCGTCCAAAAGGCTCGAGTGCAAAGAGGCGAGAAGGGTTTCGATCTTGTCGTAAGTGGGTGGGTCTTGGATCTTTCGAAGCGGTTGATCGGTGGCCAGGTCGTTGATGACTGTGCGGATGAGCCCCTCAACCGTGGTGAGTTGACCTCGCTTCGGTGGGATGGTCAGTTCGAACTCGGGGAGGATGACGGTAGCGGTTGGGGATTTGACGATCTGGCGGCTGAGATCTTCACGTTTAAGGATTTTGGCTGTGTATAAGGTCCCTTGATCTAGAGATTGGGCAGTACAATTTGAGTTCTCAGAATTGGTTTACGGAGAAGAAATGAGGAGCAACATCTGCGTACCCCTAATCTGGCCAGCGGGCATCACCTCGTTGTTGCTATCTCCGCAGAACTCACATCTGAAGGACATGATGATCACTTCACGAAAGTATGGAATAGTTGTCAGAAGCATTCGAGTGGTACCCTTCAGACACGATATTAACATACAATCGTAGCGACGAACGCTCCTTATATGCTCACCTGTTGACCGCAGTTCATACACAGACTCTCAATCTCCTGCATGGGTCGATCCTCATCTCCGTCATCCGCTGTTGTCGTACCATCTGGTTTTTTTGCCGCATCACCGCCTTTCTCATCTTCAGAGTCCGGGAGTTGATCCGTATCCTCGGCAAGAGCCCCCAAGGATTTGAAGAAGGGGTCTTGAGGTTTCGACGAGGTCATCGGATAGCTCTCAGGCGATTGGTAGCAAATACTTTTGATATGGGTTTGAAAATTGGAGAGACTGAGTGGTGACGGTGGTATATATCACGAAGAACTGCGCTGACTGTTTTTGTGACTAGGTTGGACTAGATGCCGCCAGAAGATTTGTATATTTTCGACAGCAATGTGTGATAACAAGTCAGGCTTAGTTTTTATTCTTTGTCGACGTGCTCGACTAACTTGAAGCAGCCTCTGGGTCAGAATGTCTGTACTGATGATATCTGTGGGACGTGCTTGGAGATGTGGCGTGGCGACCCTGGGATCGCGGGGTCCCGTGAAGGTCGACTTTTTGACAACCGCTTGAGGAGATAATATAAGGCTCTCATTGGCTTCGTAGTCTTTCGACTGGCGTCTCACACTCGTTATAGATACATCAGATGGAGAATCCAGAGCTCAAAAGTATGTCAGGGGGTGATCACACACGATGACCAGGGGCTAATGGTAAATGATCAGAGGCTCTTGATCCCACAGTCGACTTTGCTGCTGGAACTCTTGGAGGTAAAGTTCTGAGGTGTAATTTGTCCTTAATGGTGCTTTCTGCCACTAATTCGGACTCTTGTGGAAGGAATGGCTGGATTGGTTGTCGGCCACCCGCTGGATACGGTCAAAGTTCGACTTCAAACGCCTGAAATAGCATTCAAGTACACTGGGGGCACCATGCATGCTGTACGAACAATTTTCCTGGAGGAAAGAATTAAAGGCCTATACAAAGGAGTTACGTCGCCCCTTGTGAGCGCTTCTCCCAACTCTATTTTTTTTTTTGGCGCCAAAGTCCCTTTTGAAGGTCGCTCAAACACACTACCCCGCGTCGAACTAGGCAGGAGCAGCTTTCCTAAACGGGATCGTATTTGGATCGTACGGTTTTTTTATGAAACTCCAAGGAGCTGCTTCCTTGGAGGCGCCGACCTTGGGGCAGGTTGCTCTGGCAGGCGCTGGGAGCGGTATCGTTGCATCGTACGTCCCCGTTTCTGGGTAGTCCGCGCCATGAGAGTCCACGATTTGAGAGCTTCGTGGCCTTGCAGCCTGGTCACAACCCCAACGGACCTGATGAAGATCCGACAGCAGACCATGCTGTTGGCTACAGGAGTTCCGTCGACACGACAAATGCTCTCCGCCATCGCTCTGACAGAGGGCCTTCGAGGTCTGTATCGTGGTATCACAGTGACGTGTATGCGCGACTGCGGGTACGGGGTGTATTTCGCGACGTACGAAGGTATGGGCCCTACATCCTGGTTGCGAGGATGACCAACGCTGTAACGAGAGGCCGTTGTTTGTAGGCACCTGCCGTCTGTTCAAGGCGATGAAGTCGTCAGACAGAGAAGACACTCAAGTCAATCATTCGTCGCTCGTCCAGGAGGCGGGTTCCTTCGAGTCACCTCTCACCTGGCCAGAGTTGATGACCAGTGGGGGGTTAGCAGGTGCTGCAGGATGGCTATGCACCTTCCCTCTGGATGTTGTCAAGTCCCAAATTCAGGCCCATACTGGGCTTCATCCTTGTCCGAGCGCCGTGTCTCTGTTGCAGGAATCGTACCGGAGTTCCGGATTGCGCGGGCTTTTTGCTGGATTGAGTCCGACGCTATTGCGGTGAGCATCATATGGTTGTCATCGATGAATCTGGGTACTGACGTGCTCAAATGTCAGAGCTGTGCCCGTGAATATGGTAACGTTCCTTGTATTCGAGTCAGTGGTCGCAGGCGTACATAGGCCGCAGTCCATGAGCCACCCGGACCTGCATGTGGTTGCATGAGCACATAGCAACCCAAGCCACCGCTCTGCTGCCACGAAGAGTCACAAGGAGCTGCAATACATATCATGTGTTTCATGTAAAGACGAAGAAAAGCAGTGGCGGTGTTCATATCAACGTGGGGTCAATACTGGCCCATTGGTTCGCTCCTGCATGAAATGCAAAAACAAAACAAGGAAAAACCTTGCACCGGCGGGCCCCAGAACTTTCAGATGGACAAATGCTTACGCTTGGCAAGATCCGGGTTTTTTGCCCTCGTATGTGGAATTTCCAAGAGACGCGAGACCATGTGAATAGTTCAACAACCCCTGATCCGTGCATCGCCACTTAGCTCATATACCGCATTGTGACAGCTCATCTGAATCATCAGGATAGCCTGTAATATGACTACCTGTCCAGAGACAGTATAATTAGGTAGCTGGAGCGCTCATAATGGCGAAAAGGCTACAAAATCCGCAAAAATTTGTCAGTAGTCGCTTCAACCATCGAGGTTTCCAGCCTTCCGCCGTCAACGTCTAGTGGAACAATTCCGGAAGCGGTCGTATTGACAGCCCCATTTACAGTGCCTGTAGGTAGCCTGGGCGAACGCAGTCGAATTTGGGTTTGGAAACCGTCAGCTCCCTCGAAGCTGCCTAGTGCTCCTTCTGGCGCATAGGGTCGGCTTGCCTCGTTCCACCACCAAGCCCCCCTCCTTTCGATAGACGCAAGTGACGACCGACGATCACCTGGATGGAAAAATGAGGTACAAGGCTGTGCACGCAGCCAGCCTATCAGAATCCACGTCGATTTAATTCAAACATGACGGGTGTCCGTGGACCCGCAAAATCCGCGCGTTTCCGTTTTGGAAGTTTCCAAATTCTCTTTCCATCGATGGCACCTTCACCCAGGAAATGCAGTGCGACCGATTAGCGCTATCTGGGGAGCAGAGGGACTCATACGCGTCACCGCTTTGCGGGCGCCAGCACCTTAAGACCGCCAAAAACAGTCTACGTGCGTTTTCGCCCCAGGTATCGAACACCATTGCAAATTTTTCCCCATTCCATTTTGGTTTCTGTGAACGACATATAACCCCCGCTTGAACCTCATGTCTTCCATGGATACGGCCGACATCGCAGTGTCTGGCGCGTGTGAGCAACACCCGCCGCCCCCGCCCTACTACTTCAGCAAGCGTCAACAAGCTGCTAGCAACCCCGCTCCTATTCGTATTCCTCATTCTAACTCAAGGTCCGCAGCTTCCACACATCTCTCAGTCGCCACAGAACTTGGACACTTGAGCGTCGATTACACTCAGCACCGCTCTCAATTCTCTCCGAACGCGCCTTCAACCTGCCCCACTAGTCCTTCAGCCGTCACGTCACCTCTTAACATAATGAGCAGCGCACGCGTCGCATCACAGGCATCACGTCATCCGAGTTCAGGTTTTCAATCCCTCCCGCCTGGTTCATCGCATTGTGTCGCTGAGAGTGATCTTGGGGAAGATGAAGACTGCAACGAGGATGACATGGAACTCGATCACGAAGATGCTACTAGTTCCGTCAAGGCTGGTCCTTCGACGACTAAGACTGCTAAAGGAGGACCTCGCGCGGCCAACAACAATTTTGTGCAGAAGCTGTACCAGTGAGTATAGCATTGTGTCTGATTCTGGGTACCGGTCAATTTACTGAATCAATGCATATAAGGATTCTGGAGGATCCCCAGTTCCGAGCGTACATACATTGGAATGAAGATGGTACTCAGGTTGTGATTCCAGATCAAGAGGCCTTCAGCAAGGAAGTTCTGCCAAAAAAGTTCAAGACCACGCAGGTGCGCCTCACATCTCCGTGCACTACCTCACCTTTCACTCAAAGCAATGCATAGTTCGCATCTTTCATAAGACAGATGAATAACTACAATTGGTCGAAGATTAACAAGACCAATCGGGTCAGTGAGCATTCAATATATAAGCCATAGCATGATATCAATCTCGACATTTATCCCATTCAGACCTCTCGATCGCAGAAGGGAACGGCAGAGACCCAGATCTGGGTGTTTCGCCACGATCACTTCCTACGGGACCGGCCTGACCTACACGTTTTCATCCGTCGGAAGGCCACTGACGCGACCGGAAACAAAGCTCCAACTCCGTCATCAAACGAGCCCTCCCTGGTGTCAAGAACGAGGAGCTTCGCTCCTTCCTCGTCCAACGCAGCTGGCTCAGATCCCTTATCGCAGCTACTGCAACGCGTCGAGTGGTTGGAGACTGAGCTGAGGAAGACAAAAGTGGAGGTGGCCGAAAGCAAAAAGCTCTTGGCGGCCATTTGTCGAGACAGGGAAATCAAAGACTCGCAGACGCTCGACAACGAGCACGTACAGGTCGCCCACATCAGGGAGAAAACGGAGAACATGCACTTCGAGCCTTCTACTTCAGATTACTTTAGGCAAGGAGAGCAGCAGACTCTGTCGACTGGCCAGTATACTCCGGTCAGCACATCGCCCACAGTCCGGGTATCGCCCCCCAGTCACCACTGGAACAACTCTGCATACACATCGTCATCTCACCCGGATTCCAACCTCGTCAGCCCTATTAGCTCCTCTGTCTCGCCCATCATTTCCACTCTACCGATCAGGAGAAGTGTGTCCCCCTCGCGGCACGGGCCGTATCATCGTTCAACGAAGTCGGACGGTCAGGCCCACTCGTCTAATCGTCGTAACAGCCACGTCCAATCCCTGTCGATTCCCGGTATGACAGATTCCGCACTTCTGCCGCCGCCACTTTCGCTGAACGTCGAAACTCTCGGGGGAACCCAACAGAACATCATGGACCTCAACCAACCGGATTTTCACTTCGACCCCTCCATATTCGACCCGGGCCCGTACACGTTCCAGCTGGCGGGTCAGGTCGATCCAGGCCTACCGGACACGAGCAGCCAGCAAATCGGTCAAACAAGTGACATTTTCGGCGAATTCCCCAACTATGCGACGACCGCCTCGACTATAACCTTCGACCCCCCTTCCTTGTTACAGCCCCAAACACAGCTCGAGGCTGAATCCTACGATCACATCACTAATTGGCCTGTGAACGTGGTCCCCCACAGGTCACAACTGCAGGAAGGGTCTCATCCTTCGAGACCGAATGGATCGGGCCCCAAGCGACCGCGGCATTGATTGCTTATGAGTTCCTTGGTCTCCTTGCCGTCATGCAAGCCTTCCCTCTTCACTCTCTGGCTTATATAAAATCTCCCCTCTCGCTCTAATCCGTATTGATCATGCTCTCTAAGTCAACATACGTCATTTTTGGGCATTTCTTGGGCTCCCTATTATACCGCCCTTCTTTTGCGATTCCCAAGTGCGAGCCGCATCTCAAGCCGGAATTATTACGCTTTTGCTAGGTATTCCCTGCTTGCGCCACCCGTGTATTTCTTAGTTTTGTATCCACTACTCTGCACCGATGTATCGATATAATATTATGCACAGCAAACTTGAACCAAGCCTCGGAGAATAAGATCGGGGTGTGCAAAGCAGGAGCCTCGTTATTTCTAAAAGAAAGGCACAAGGAGCTCTATCAGAATTCCACTCCGTTGGACCTAATACCTGCCTATCTTGGGTGCAGAGCTAGCAGCTCCTGGATGCTCTTCTCACCCCCATCCCTGATTCCTCGTGTCGAATTCGCTCGACGCACCGCGTGCTACATCTTTTGAATAGCTTTCCAGGCAAGCAGACAACAATTCTTGTTTCGTGTTTCGAGTTTCTAACCTGGAGTTGTCAAGGAGGCAACTTAGTCATCGAGATCTCACTTCCTCACATGCTGGCAAATGCCGCTCACCGAACGTGCAACTTCCGTGTCAGTTTTGGAGGCTGTCCGTTGATTCCAATACTTCTTCTAAGAAATCTCTTGAGGACTCCACTCGACTCCCATTATAACGAAAGGCCAAAAGCATGCCGATTTCGTCCGCCCCCTCTCTCCTCCTCTTGATCGACGATCGTTTTATGTCAAGCTCTTTCGATCAAAGCCAACAACACCAATATTTCAACGACGCCTTTGGCCCGAACCCCTCGCCATTTGAGGCATACGGGTACGATAGCACCGTGGGTGAGGGCATCTCGTCTCAGAGCTCCAGCCAGTCGCAGCCGGCTGGCCTTCTCTACACTCTGTTCTCCCAGCCCCAACCCCACGCCAGTGGCAGCCACCAACTCGCACCTTCGTCGGGCTACGAGGCGAAGCTCTTCGACGAGAATGTTGGAGGGCCTCAGCCTCAAGAAGCAGGCATGTCCATGGTCGGAGGTGAGTTATCAGAAGGCGGTCTTCGTTACCCCTAAGCGCCAGCCAGCTGAGAGCTTCTGATCCAAAGAAGAGTTCGGTCATGATACCGAGCTTGAGGATGATGACGACGGCGACGATGGCGACTTTTGCGAACGTGGAATATCGATTGGCGCGTTGCGATTGGATGAAGAGACTGGATCTGTGAAAGGCGGCCGGCTTGGATTCGCCACACGCTTGTTCGAGTAAGTGGATCAACCCCGTTGTTACCCTACTGTCTCACGACATTATTGGTCCTAGTCTGATTCAAGATCCTGATATCACCTGCGTGAACTGGACAGAGGATGGGAAGCACTTTGTGGTATCAGATGAGAAAGATTTTATGAAGGTGGCCGGTTTCAAGACAACCAAAGTAAGGGAGGCAGACAATCCACGAACAGTCTTACTTCTGACTCAATTGCTCGTCGATGTTCAGTACGAATCCATCGTCCGCCAATTTAGCGGTTATGGCTTCAAGAAGAGTGAAAGGGTCAGAACCTGCCTTGGCTGTACCCAGTAGGACACGCTCTGACTATGCTCTTATAGTCTATTCAAACAAACCAAGGAGTGCATGGGCATATGTATCATCACAAAGAGGATAAGTTCATGCGCGATCGACCCGAACTCATTAGCAAGATTCGCCGCAGCAGCACGACAAAGTCCACTAAAACAGCCCCTGCATGCGAGGACACCAAATCAACACCCGCCACAGCGCCGGCGCAACCCGGTCCCTCAACCTCAACCCCAACCCCAATCCCACTCGCCCCAGCACCGCCGAGGCCGGACACTGTTCAAGTGCTACAGACGATTAGCGGATTGTGGATGCAGATGCAGGCGGAAATGGCTGAATGGAAGCGGCAGACGCTGGGAGAAATGTCCAACTGCTTGCAGCAGATGCGAGAGGAGATGGATGAGTCGAAGAGACAGACGCGGCAGGAGATCGAATCCCTGCGAAACGAAGTTCGCGTCCTGCGCACGCAGAATTCCAGCCAGCTCGGCCACGGTGTACAACAGCCTTATAGCGCCGCCGACGGTCGTGATCACGACTATCCCCGGGAGTTGATGAATATCCCAGGCGCGTACCTCGACTTCTCCGGCGGATCACTGGCAAACCTTGGTTCCGCAGAGCAACCCAACGTCTCCAACCAGGCCTATTCTCCAGGCCTATCGCAGGGCGACTACTTGCAATCACCGGCACAAACAATTCCCAATCCGTCTCCTACGAGCGCTTATCCACCTCCGTCATCTTCCTCTCCCTTTCCTCCAATGAACAATACAGTTTGGACGACACCCGCATCCACCATGATGAGGACTCAGTCCGCTCACGCAGCTGTCGGGATCTCGAGGGTTGGCCACGCCCCGAAACGGCGGCGAGTGGATGGCAGTCCAAGCGAACCTGTCAATCCTCTTTGGCCGGAATTATCCAAACCGACCATCCAAACGAGCACCAGTACCTTCCAAGCTCAACAACCGCCCATTTCTCCCATTAATGACCACAGGATGTATTCTGTGGGCGTTGTACCGCAATTGCAACCACAACCAGCAGGGCCTCTGGCTGGAGGACGATGGACCCCGTCTCAAGCTGGGGTGGCGCGAATTTTCGGACTCTAGCTGGAACAAGGCATTCTCGCGCTGAGCTACTGGACACTCGTTCCATCTTACGCCCCTACTGGTCGACCTTTCCGACTTTTCCTTTACTGTACCAAATACCCCCATTCACGAAACGTCCCCTGATATGGGAATCTTGCTGGATATGCTTTCCCGGATGTTCTCTATCTTATCTTTCGCTTTCTTTATATCGCCTTTCTGGTATTCTTCGCTCTCGATGTACCATTTAGGAGTCTTCTTATTTCTCTTGGCTGTTCTCTTCTACCTGTACTTCTAGGTAACTTCGTTCATGTGAGGTCAGCCTCTTATCTTAGCGCTGCCTGTTTCATCCAGCCCTCCTTTCTGTCTTGTTCAATATGGTCTATTGACAGGCACGTTGTGAGGGTCTAGGCTGGAGGCACCATGCTGTTTGCCACAGCGATTGGCTTTCGAATCATGAGGTACTTCCCTAGATAAGCGGCCCGACGGCGACTCACCAAAGCGCAGGTGAGGGGAGGCACCCAAAGATCGTCCGTCTTCTGTTTTCCATTTTCCATGTTCAAGCACAGCATCCTCGTGTAGTTTCACATCATATACTTATAAGAGGCCCCAACAGGCCAAACCTTCATGATCGATTCATCTCAATAATGACTGATCCCTTACCGCCCGGCGCGTTCCCTTCAAACGCTCCCAACGCTTGCTATGGGTTTATCTCTACCCTTCAGGTGGATCATGCAGAGCTTTGGGCTGGTCTCTTGCGGGAAGATGAAACCCAGGGGGGGGCATCTGCTCAATCTGGTTCGATTCTGCCAGTCGACACTCCCGAGCATCCATTATTCCAATCCTTCCCTAATAGCGGCCATCTCCTGGGCTCGCCTCCAGCTCTACTGAGACCAAATAGAAAGTACTGGGATATCGCAGCTGGACAGACCATAGGGCATCCCATGGTAGTATCAAGCCAACCCCCTATCGAAGGTGAACTCAAGCGTTACACTATCCAATTACCGATAACTGAGACCTTGGCCTTTAGAAGAAGCGAACGGGATTTTCATCGAGGATGACGACGATAACAATGAAACCAAGGCCCCGAAATTTGTGCTGCGACTGTTCCAGTGGGTCTCTGTATATTGGGGCCGCGCGCCTAACTAGCGTCTCACCAGCTCTCCTCACCCAGGCTAGTTCAAGATCCAAATACGCCTTGTATTCAATGGACATCGGACGGCAAGCACTTTTTTATCTCAGACACGCAGGAGTTCATGGAGGTTATGGACTGCAAGACTAAGCATGTTAGTGGCATGCTTGGCGCTAGGCAGCCGCAGCGTGCTGATTCTGACTTGATACCTAGTTCACATCCATAATCCGCTCGCTTAGTGGATACTCCTTCACCAAATCGAAAAGGGCAAGTGTTGGTCTAAACTGCGTCCATCTGAAGCATCCTGATAGCCCTCAATACAGGCGAAAGGAGCGGACAATATCATGTACCATCACAAGTACTTCAAGTTCCTTCGCGACCAGCCACAGCTTCTCAATCAGATCCGCCGCAGAGCCGCAAAAGTGGTCGACGAGGCGGAAGCAACGGCAGCGGCAGCCCCAGCAAATGCAGCCACACCGCCGCATGCCTTCGACATGCATAGCCCATTGCAGCCGAAAGGAGAGGATCCCTCGGCTAAGATGCAACAGGATATAGATGCCCTAAAGAGCCTGGTCGAGGGCTTGCTCAAAGCCAACGAGTCAACCAAGGCAAAGGTCGAGGAGGGGCAGGTAAAGATTACGGCGCTGCAACAAATGGTTGATGGGTTAGAAGGGCAAGTCCGCGATCTT
>WSTV01000031.1:0-74539 GCA_019632285.1 Tulasnella sp. 332 | reverse complement strand
CGTATTCCAGATCGTTGACAATCAGTAGATCCTTAGGTTCTATGGAGAACAGCACTCAGTTCCAGCCTTTCCCCAACCTAACGAGCAACGACGCACCACAAGAGCCGGTCCAAAATGCAATGATGGCCCAACCCCCCTTTCCCTCAGTAGCTGCATCCATCAACATGGCCAGGAAGCAAGAGTCCCTTGCTGTCGACGACACGTTCAGAATGTCTCGTGTCCCCTCCAAACGGAGGCGCCTATCCAGCAGTGGTAATGGTCCTGTTGAACCTTGGCGGGCGGGTCCGCCCATAACAAATCCCCATTGGCAACCACCGCAAGTCCAAACAAATGACCCTGCATTCTTCCATCACGCTCAGCCAGTGATGCAGCTACCACCACCAACCAAACCCGGAGCGCCGGACGGGAATAACTGGCGCACATTGTAGCGCTGGCGGTGGGATGGGTACTCTGGCAGAAAGATAAGGTAGTTAGCACAAGCTGCTGGGTACTCACCCCCGCCGAAGGTATTCGTCTCACTGATCTCACACATCCTCACGATTTGATTACGGTTCAACCACGCCCATCAGTATGTCCATCCAGCTGTCCTTACATTTATAGACATTTGTCGCGCACCTCTCAACTCTCCTTCATTCTCACTCTCTTTCCAATGTGTATCAGTTTATGTTGTAATCGCATGCTTGACTATGTAGTACAGTGATTTTACGAGTTGCCGGTCCTGTCATGTATTCGAGAATCTTCTTGTAACAATTGATCGTCAGAAATACAATGTTTTGAAATATTGAATGGTTGTCGAGCCTTCGACAATCCTGGTAAACAAACAAGGCCTGACAGGGTCACGTGACCAGAAGACAAGAAGTAGCCTTTTGCGTTTCAAGTGGCAGGTTAAAATGCTGTGATCCGAGTAGGGAGGGCCAGGCTTAATAGGATGGATGCACCTCCCACACACATCCTCTCATACGCAAGTGTCACCTGGAAGAAGAATGGGAGGGGTTGGGGAAGCCAATAATGTGATGCAGAGCAAAAGGTGCCGACTAGGCTAAGTTTCTGACCCAACCGCTCCTTTCCGGCCCTCACCTCTCCATCAATCCTGAATTGGTAGTCTCGAGAATTTTCTCACATCTGTACCCCTAGATACCATGGCTCTCCGCATGAAGAACTTGCATAGAACTCACAGAATCAATTGAAAGTAAGAAATAATTAAACTTGGAGATATTCTGGACCACTCCCAGCCCTAATTTGGACTGTCCGTTCTGGATTGTCTCATGGCTGGGCGACGTCAATGACACCTTCACCTTTGATCGGATTCCCCGCTTCGATGCTGCAGCAGATACCCCGATGTGTGTTACTTAGAACCTTGACCCATAATATCTCTGGGATTTTTACTTGCTAAGAATTGGCCCACAGGACGAGATGTGAACAGCGTGTCTTGTGGGGGTAAACTATTGTACGTGTTCAGGTCATACCTGGCGGCGATAACGCCCCAAATATCCCAGGGGCGACCTGTCCTTTTGGCCATCACACCATTTCTCCCCAACCTACTATGGTACCAAACTCAATTTGAACACTCTACTTGACTTCATTTCATTCGAAAACTTACCGACACGGTTTTCCCCAGCTGTGTGATGCAAAGCTCGTTCTAACTGGCCAATATGTTGCGCGGCCTCCTTTGACCGCATGATCACTTTGTTGCTGCTTCACTGCTCTTGTCCACGCTCCCGAGAGCACTATTCGCCCCGAAGGCCAAAGACAGGGGCGAGGCATGCAACATATTGAGAACGCGGCTCGCCACTTGAAAAACCCGGCCGAAATTGAGAGATAGCCTTCAGCGGACCCTGAAAGAACGCTGCCAATCAGTCCCCGTTGGGCGCCGAATAGCCCCAGGGACCAGTACTCACACCTGATGACGCGTCTTGCAGTTGCGGATGATATATATGCATATACAGAGAAGCGAGGTGATGTCGGTGAGCCTGTGTGCTGCAAGCCGAGAAAGTAATTGCTTCAAACGCCAAAGTTCTCTCAAGCACAATATATTGTCGCCCGATCTCCTTCTATCGTCTTTAGGAGAGACGACCAACCCTCCTATGAGTACCATCGGTCCATGCTTTGGGAAGGTGGCCTTCATCAGTGAGGTCCATACTTGGGTAACACATCCTAAATCTGTCAAATAGCGATGTTTTTGGGCGATTGATGCGCATCGCAGCTCTCGGCCACGACTTACAGGTGCGTGGGCTTCTCAGAAGGGCAAGCGCGTTACAAAGACGGGGATTTACGGATCCTTCCCTGAAAGAGTAACCTCTTTGCTGACTACGATCGCCCCACATGCCCTTGCATAACCCGCGCGACTGTCATGCTGTGTTGCATGCATCAGAGCGCGTTGATGCAGCACGATCGACTGGCTGTTCTTGCTTCCTCCTATAAGAGTGACAAAATCTTCGCTAATATATGCCTTCTAGCTTCACCTATTTGCCACCTTAATACTTGTGAATCAGAAGAAGACTCTGCGAGTCAATGTTCGATGATCCTTCACCTCCAGGTGGATTCCCCTCCTTTGATTCAAAAGCCCCAAGCTTCGTATCGAATACCTCACGGGATGGAGATGATATGGAGATCTTGTGGAGTGATTGGCTACAGCCCGACCTAACAGAACACCCTCCCGCTCGTCATCAGTCCAGCGCTCGACCTTTGTCAACCACCGTTCCTCAATTTCATAGTAAGCCCGTCCCTTTCACAGGATGACCATAAGCATCGTTTTTGATAGCTTCCAATCACTTATGTCATACCCTCAAGGTGTTAGTCCCGGCATAGAGCGTGGCGATCGTTCGAACGGCATCATGAACGAAGACTATGGGGACCATCTCACACCTAGACCATCGATGCTGGACCATGTTCCAGACAAAGAGATCAAGCCTGTGGGAAACCAAAAAGTGAAGTTCTCGGAAAAACTCTATCAGTCAGTCACCCGATATTGGGAATCTAGGGTTACCATTAGCTTCTAACAAGTTCCCTTAGTCTCATTCAAAATCCAGCAACAGACCATCTCATCAAATGGGAATCAGACGGAAAGCACTTTGTGGTGCTAAACGAGCAGGGCCTCATGGACATTGCAGGGTTTCAAACAAAGAAGGTAAGCACCAGGGAGTGAATATCTTTTAGCTTCCTCTGACAGTCGTATTACAGTTCACTTCCTTACACAGACAATTAACTGGCTACGAGATTCATAAGAAAAGAGTGAGGGTTCCCGGGCCCGGCCCAGAGGTGTTCAACGCTGATGCTAGCCTGACAGGCACCAGGCGACGGGACGGAGGTGGGCTACGGTGTCTACTATCACGGACCAGGAAAACTCCTCCGCGACAGAGAAGATCTCCTCTGTGAGGTTAGGAGGAACCAGAAAGGAAAGCATGCTGTGGAACAGGATGCGGAACCAGCACCTGAAACCAAGACAGTAAGCCCGTCAGGCCCATCAATAGGCCAAATCGAAGCACCGCAATGCTGCAAGGAAGCTCTCGCCAAGCACCAGCACCAGATCACCGTGTTAACGGAAAGGGTTAAGCGTCTAGAGCGTTTAGAGCCCCTGGTGAACTTCTTGTTGAACAAGATAGGCCAGATGTGCAGTCACAGTACTCAAAATGGCAGATCCAGCACCAAGGGTCGAATGATCTTGCAGCAGACGGCACCCTATCAAGCGTCGATGGATTTGAGTATGCGACCCGTGGCGAACGAAGGCAATGGTCAGCCCGTGCTGAACCCTCCGGTGCAGGGACTCCCCCCTCAATCCCAAACCAGCAGCCAGTCACAAAAAGAGTTCTCCTTTGCGGTCGGTAATGTCCCAACCAGCAACGACTACTCAGCTGGCGACGTGTTCGGTAATCAAGTCCAACTCAACCACCCAAGCAACCCTTCGTATCCACCTCCAAATTTCAGTCCGAACCATCCGCCAACTCAATCGTCTGCCGGTCCAGCGCTGAGTGGGTTGGCCAGAGACGTAAGTGCTTTAGACTGTGGTTTTCTATCATGAGAATTGACGTTATGCCTCAACATGTTATAGTGGACAGGCTCCAATACATCAGCCGGACCTAATGAAGAATGTATGCGAGCCTCGAAGAGACGGAGAAAAAAGTCTGGAAACACTCCTCTCGGCACTTCCTTCATCCCCATGAACTCCCTTGGGTCACTCGTCCCATTTCCGCCACATCCAGCTCTCAACAGCCATAGCCACCATACGAGCCTCGGTACAAACCAGATCTCTTTGCCCACAGGCATGGGCGACAACTGCTCGAGCTCCATTGACCCCACTTGGCGCAACTTGTATTGTTTGGACCCTCCAGTCAACATGAGCGAGTTCTCCTTGGCCGCCCCTTCCACAGATCCACAATTCAGTCACTTTGCTCAACCAATGATGGAGTTACCGCCGAGAAAGCCTCCATTCTACGGGCCGCGTAGTTCGCACCAGCTGTAATGCGGGAAAACCTTAACGTGAAGCTCAAAGGGTCCATTCACTACCCCTTGGGCCCTCTGCTCCGGAAGCCCTATTCGTATTCATGCCTACATCCTCACGATCTTCACGAAATCTCATGCAGGCGGACGGGCTCCAAATCAAAGAACTTTTTGAACATTCTCTCCCATCTTATCTATCCTTTTCGATGCAGCATCTTATTCAGACATTATCGCCTGATACTTTTCGTTCACAATCCTGATTTTGCTATATAATTTCTCCTTTACTTACCAGTAATACATCGTCAGGTACGATATTTGGTTGTCAAATGCAGTCTCTGAAACAAGTTCATCTGATGATATTCTAGTATAGGTTTGTTTGTGAGTTTTTCATGTGCGCCAACATTACTGTCCTCACGCGTTGTTGTCCAACTTGTGTGGGTGTATTAACTGGGAAAGGCTGCCCAAAGATCTATGATCTACTTGGGTAGGTGGCTAGTAATTGCCAATAATCAACCTCGAAAAGATATGAGGTTTTCCCACCGCGCTCGCACCGCTAGCCCCCGAATAACTTCAAAGGGTGCAGTACGTACCTCTAGGCAGCGGCTCCATTGTTTCGAACATGGCTCCCATTGGATATGACTCGGCAGCAATCAGAAATATTGATCTGTTGATACGCTTGAGAAACCTAACCGATGAAGTCGCGGGGAAAGGGACTGCGGGATTTGAGCCTCCGAGCAACCGGTTTCTCAAGCCACCGGCGATCTATTCTGACGGCCGGGCATATGAATGGGCACTTGGGTCTCGGACAGGTTAATCGCTAATATAAAGTGATCATGTCAGTCCATCTCAAAGTGACCATGGTCAAAAGGCGAAACCAGTCCCAAGGCTACCAAAACCATCCGCACATCCTGTGCTCATACTCGCCAAGTTCCTCTTGATCGGATTGTGCGCAGCAGTCTCGAAGAAATTTAGAAAGGTAGACCTTTTGATGACCGCTCAGTGTCCCCACCGCTCTTGTTATAAATACAAAAATATCCTGTCCTCTCTTCGTAGTAGGGAGCTCCTCTCTCGTCGCTTCGCCACGCCTCCTCTCCTGTCATATACAGAGGTCGTCCCTTATCTCCTTTGCAGTTGCTACCAATGAATCCCACCTACAACTCCCTTCCAGAGTCAGATCTAAACTCTCCAAATCCTCGGCTTACCTTGAACGGATACGATCCTTCCACCCCTTTATACTATGAGGATCATATCGATGCAATTGGAGGGCGAGGCGCTGCAGGCGCTGTTGAACCAGCCAAGATATCAATATTGCCTCGTCGTGTTCCCATCAACTCTCCTACTCCTCAGCCGCATACTCACCCTCCTGGATCGCAGAATAGCTCCTACTCGAATGTGAGCATACACGCTATACTCATCACTGCTAAGCGCCCAGGGCTAATAACAAGATCATTCTCTCCAAAATGCCAGAATTACACACCCGTCCAGCTTGCAACGCCGCAGGCCGTGAAGATTCACTATAGTGGTACGATGGCTTGATCCTTTCAGAATATTGTTACGAAGATTTACATGTCATTTTGTAAGGTGGCGAGGATGGGCTTGGGGCCCATGACAGTGCCCAAGACGGTCCCATCGATGGCGGCGCTTACATGGAAGACATCCACAACATCAACGCCGCTTCGCCAGGTTCGAGCTCAGGCAAGCCATCCATAGCTCCTCGAGGCCGTCTCACTGGAAATGATCATTTCCCCGCGAAACTATACCGGTACGTCGGGGATCACACTCCCAACGTTCCCTGAGGGTTGACATTCCCTTCTCCCTTAGACTCCTCGATGATAAGGCCAAGGACTCCATATCCTGGGCCAGGGGTGGAAAGGGTTTCATCATTCCCGACCGTGACGCCTTCGTGGAGCAGATCCTCAAGGCTGATGATACGCCGTTTAAGACACGAGACGTACGTTACCCCTCTCTGATACACCTTGGCACCCACTCAATAAGAAATCTTACCTGCAGTTCAACTCCTTCGTACGAGTTGCAAATGGCTACGGGTTCTCCAAAGTGCGGGCGACGAAGGGTTTAAAGCAGTGCGAGTTCGTACACAAGGATCAGAAGTTCCAAAAAGGCCGACCAGGAGACCTCAAGCATGTCACGCGCAAGATTCCCGTGGTGCATCCAAGCAACGCAGACGCTACCAACGCTCCGCTCCACTCGCTGATGATGGGCGCTCAATCCCTCGCTCCCGTCGCCGCTCCACTTTCCCAGGAGACCATAGTTACAGATCTACAAAAGCAGATATACGATCTCCGCGTTCAGCAGAAGCAGGAAATGGACGAGCTCCGTGCCCAGTTGAAGCAGGAGTCGCGGGAACACCAACAAACAAAGGATAGTTTGAACAAACTATGGGCTTCGTTTCAGAATGGTCAAGGTCTCCTGCGAAAGCACTGCTTCGAAGCTAGGTTTGGAAGCAGTGGGATCCCTCAGAGCGAAGCCCCTGGACCCGCTCCTGCCACCGATACCAGTATCAACGAGTTCAGACAAACTACAGAACCGATCAGTGAGGGAGGCCATCCCATGCCAGCCGGGGTGACCCTTTCTTTCCAGCTCTCTACTCTATCACCTTCCCAAATGGCGTCCGCCCCAGAAGGTCTCTCAGAGACGACCGCCCACTATCCTACCAACGCCCAAAGACCCGATCCGTCTTCTTCTCATCTCCCGGCTCTAGCAGGGTACCTTGGATCTCCATATTTCGACCCAAACCCTTTCACCATCGTGCTAACAGACGCAGGATCGCTTTTACAGCTACAACCGACACCCTCCAATGACGGCACAAGAAGCTCGGGACATGCTCCTGAGGTGGCCACTCCCGTACACTACTCTACAGTTGATCCCCGCACGATGAATTGCGACACGAGCACGCATTCGAGTGCTGGGTCTCGTAACTGTGGACCGGCACAGGTTCCACGCCCCGACTCGCCGAACCAGAGAAGCTGGTTCTGAAACGCCCCTACCAACAACTTCTCCAGGGTTATCGACTGTCACCACCACATTATCATTTGCTCTACATACTGACCCTCGTCACCCTCCATTTGACCCAATCCCACCTTGACTTCTGCTGCAACCAATTCAATGGATGTATAGCATAAATTGGTACAGCCATTTCATGATGCCCAGGATCCAATCAGGCTCTCAAGGAGCCAGTCGGTCCTACATGATATTTTTGATTCTGCGATCACCGGTTTTGTCGCTCTTAGATGTTTGGATAGTATGCCTGTTCTTTGCCTTGTATTTCTCCAATCTCTTTCACGTTACTATTGAACAGTAACCTTTGGCAATTCGTGACTACTTGTCTTTTCCCTGCTCCTGTTGCATGTCCTTTAGTGTAGACCCTCTTGATTGAACTGTTGCATATGATTGGGCCGCTCATTAGACATCGAGAGGTGGAAGAGACTCAACGCCACAGCGACCATGTAGTAGTTCAATCTTCCTTTAAAGCATCATAATAGTAGTCGTGGTCTATTGATATAGGAGCCGAGTATGGCTGCTATTGACAATCCTTGACACTAGGGGCTGGAAACGAATTGAGCGAAGGCTGTTTTGGTCACGTGATTATAAATTTTGGGAAGCTGCCTCTTGAGTCTTGAGCAGCGGATTAATGCAGTGTTAGCCTATCTTAAGCTCGACAGTACATAGATACACCACTGGAGAAGGGAAACATGACTGTGCTGCATTGCTCGAATCACGTGCTGACCGACTGCGGCGGTGATCATCGAAGTTGGCAGGCAAAGGCAAAGTCACCGCCGCCTCAAAATGGCCGTCATATTCTCATTGCGAACAATCTGCTACCTCTTTGGACATTCTTCGCTCACCGAACACTGGCACTGCGCTCTGCTTTACCTACCATTGCACCGAAACCGAACTGAACCTCTTTGAACAGATTCACTCGAGAACCCCACCGCCACGGCTTTCTTTCAGTGTCATGGTTTGTCATGGTATCAAGCTTTCTAGGTCTGGTCAACTGAATGAATCGTGCGGCTACCTCGGTCCGCATGATTTTCCTTGTTGCTTCTGTGCTTCGTTGCTCTTGCCCACGCTACCTCTCCGACACTCCCGGGAGCACCACTTCGTAACAAAGGCCAAAGGGAAGGGCTAGGTGCACAGCATACAAGAAGCCGGCTTGAGGACCTGGCCTTCCTGAACCCCTTCAATGTCTCAATTTGGGAGATTTTTTTTTTTGGCCCCAAATGGTGGTCGCGAGTTGGCATATGTGAGAGCCAGGCCCTCCGACAGGCCTGACGTTCTTATTCTCTTGGAGCGACGGAGGGACTGCCTGAAAGCATTGTTGTCCACTGGCCATGGGTCATTCATTTCTCATCCCCTTGACGACTATAGACCGCTCATCATCGCTTCGCCGCGGGCCCTTTCCTTTTCCCCTCCTAACGAATAAACCGAACCTTCTCTGCAGCCACCTCTCCAGATCTGAGGTGCCAGATCCCCGACATCCTCAGTCATGTTATCATCAAACACCGACGTCTTCGCTTAACTGAAGTAAGGTTTTAGCTTGCCGTCGAAGTACCGGGGACCAAACCCCCCTCTTTTCCCCTTGATCTTCCAATCTATCCAAGTATCACACATATTCAAGAGTGCCAGGGGTCCTGAAGTTCTTCAGTCAACAAAACGAGTCGAAACCAAGCGAGGGACACAGCCTTTGCGATACTTGGGGAGAGCAACTTTGTCAATCTGTCCTCGTCAAGAGTTCTCAAGGTGGCACCAAGGCAACGAATTATCACATGCATCAACATTTGCGCTTGAAAATGCGTCTCACACCCGCGAGGGGCGGATATCCATGCAAGGAGAAGCGAGCTAATGTCGGCGAGCCCGTCGGCTACAGGCGGAGCAAAGCATTCGCTCCGAACCCTGGGGTCGGGCTCCTAGGCGTAATACTCGGGCTCGCGGACTCTTCCATCGTCCTCTGGATGGCACGATCGAGCCTCCCATGGGTTCTGGTGTCCTCACGAACAGACGGGCTTCGCTGCTTCGCAAGCCACAATTTACGAGTCGGGTGCTTCGGGGCGCTGAGACCTTGATCGATGATCGATCAGATCCACACTTGCGGGCAGCGTGGATCGGTCAAAGCGCTGTGTATTTGATTGCTCCGTGTGTTCTGCATTTCATAGTCATGACCTATACTTGCGCGCTATCCCGCGATTTCCGGGGTACAAGAACGTTGCGAGGTCGGGACTTTAGGGATCCCTCCCATCAAAACCTCCACTATTGCTAATTACTTCCAGTCTCGCTGGTTGCCATCTCGTGCGGCTCCACACACGAGTCGTGCATCTTGCATTCCAGGCTGCAGGCTACGGCGTGTACGAGCTTGCATGGTTGGTCAGCAGCTCCTTGAGATTTTCCATTGGAATGGCCAAACTTCTTCTGCGACGTGCTCGTGGCCTGGACTCAATCATAACGTCCTTTTACATCAGGAAGAAGAGAATGGAAGGCTCAGCGAATCGATGTCTTTCCCCTTCTCTCATCCGACTGCCCCAGACTTTCTTTCACACATCCCACAGCATAGAAGTGATATGGATGTTGAGTGGAATGACTGGCTGGAGTCCGATCCCACGAGAAACTCTACTATCTATTGGCAATCCAACGCCCAACCTGAGCCGGCCTCTGGTGCCCTGTGCGACAGCCAATCCTTGCCATTAGGCTGGCCTGCCATTTACCTAGGTATGATCGCACGAATGGTATCTTTGTGATACCCCCTCATCTTTATTATGCTCCATAGATAATAACTTGAGCGGGGAGCATGGCGATCATTCAAACAACCTCAGGAAGGAAGACGACAATCTCACACCAGGACCAACGACGCCTGCCCACATTACATATGCAAAGACAAAACCTGCGATCAAGAAGATACCGAATTTCCCGGAGAAGCTTCATCAGTCAGTCGCAAGATCCTACCCAGGGCTATTGTTTGCCTCTGACATGGATCCATTCCTCTTCAGTCTGATCCAAAATCCAGAAACAGACGATCTCATTCGATGGAAACCAGACGGGAAGCACTTTGTGGTGCTAAACGAGCAGGGTCTCATGGATATTGCGGGATTTAAAACGAAGAAGGTAAGGGATCAGGACACGTAAAACATCTTCAGCTTTCTCTGACGGTTGTGTTCTTTCAGTTCTCATCGTTGCACCGGCAAATGACAGGTTACGAAATCCATAAGAAAAGGGTGAGGATTCCCAGGTCTCGTCGAGGCGCTCAAACGCTGATGCCACTCTGATAGACGCCAGCTGACCAGATAGGCGCGGGCCACGGCGTCTACTACCACAAACCTGGAAAATTTCTCCGCGATAGGAAAGATCTCCTTTGTCAGGTTAAGAAGAGCAGGAGAGAGAAGTGCGCAGCTCATGCTGCCGAAGAGGACGCGACACCAGCACCTGAGATGAAGACGGCAAACCTATCTGGCGCACCGATAGGCCGAGTCGAAGCACCACAATGGTGCGAGGAAGCTTTCGCTGAGCAACAGCGACAGATCACCGTGCTCACGGAAAGGGTCGCGCGGCTGGAGCCTCTAGTGGACTTCCTGTGGGAGAAGATAAGTGAGATGCACAGCCACGGTACTCAAAGTGGTGGATCCAGCGCCAAGCACCGAGTTACCTTTCAGCGAGCGGTACCCTGTCAAGCCTCGACGGGTTTGAATATGCAACCTGTAGCGAACGAAGGCAGTCTTCACACCGTACTGCGCACTCCAGCGCAGGGACTTTCAAAGTCCCAAACCAACAGCCTCTCACAACAACAGACCGCCTTTCCCCTCGACAACGCCCAAATCAACCACCCAGGCAACCTTCCATGTCCGCTTTCACATTTCAGTCCAAATCACTCGCCAACTCAACTGTCTGCAGGCCCGGCACTGAGTGGGTTGGCTAGAGATGTAAGCGCTTTAAACTGTGGTTTTGTATCAATAGAATTGACGATATCCATTGCTTGTGTTTTAGTGCACGGGCTTCAATCCGTCAGCCGAACCTAGTGATGGACATGAGCGAGCCTTGAAGAGGCGGAGACCAGACGACATCACTGCTCTTAGCACTTCCTCCATCCCTACGAACTCTCCTCGGTCACTTGTTTCATACCTGCCACATTCAAACATCGACCACCATAGCTACCATATGAACTTCGGTACAAACCCGGTCCTCCCGCCAACTGCCGTGAGCGACAATTACTCAAACTCCATTGATCCCGCTTGGTGCAACCCGCACGCTTCGGACAGCCGAGCGACCATCAGCGGGTCCTCCCTGGCTGCATTTTCTACATCATCTTCACAGACCAGTCACTTTGCTCAGCCAATGCTGCAGTTACCCCCGAGAAAGCCCCCATACCGCGAGCGGGGTAGCTGATACTCACCGTAGAGGAAGAAGCCCTGATCAAAAGTCGAAAGAGTACACCCACTGCGCGCTGGGCCTTTGGGTTTCACTCCCCCGCATGATTGCTCTGGACACTCCCTAGATGTATCTTCCTAACATAACTTTTCGTGCGGCCGAACGGCCCTTAAAAGGAGCTGTTGTAACATATACCCCACATATGTCTTTGCTTCTACTTCTTTTCGATACTGGCTTTCATCCATGTCTTCATTTGATGCTATTCATTTTTCGATTTGTAAAATTAACCATGTTTTACCACGTTCCTGTCACTGAGGTGTCGTCGGGTGTGGCCAACACCATATTCGTTAGCCAGTGCAGCTTCTACAATTGGACCCTTTTTCTTCCTTGAACCATATTCCATATCGCCTCTTTACCCTTTAACAGGCAAATGTTCATTTCACCATCTTAAGCGGATTTTTCCGACTGCGGATTGATTGCCCGATGATCAGGGTCATCCCAGAAAGGATCAACATTTTCCCATGGCGATGCAAGTCAAAAAAAAGTGTGAGCAGTTGATCACACCCAGCCCCGAACGCACAGGTTTCGCCGACTCTCTCTGGCCGTCTGCAACCAATCCAAGAGAGCCTACATACCGGGAATTCTCAGCTCCCGACTCCCTAGACTTCCTTGGCACGGTCACAGCCGGTTTCTCAAGCCACTTACTGTGGTAGAGTCCACAGGCCGTGCTAAGTGTGGGTCTCGAACCAAAAGTCAAGGTCACGCCACCCCCGTGTACAATAACCATACCAAACCTGCTCAAAGTAACCGCGACCGACTGTGATTAACGGTCAATCAGTCTTGAGGCTATGTCCGACAACCTACGCGTCATAAAACCCCAACTCACCTGCAATCCCTGTTGCGTGGAACGCGCGCGACCGTTCCAGGAGAAATCCAGAAAGGTGGAACTTCGAGTGGCGGTTCGTATTCCATCCCCAGCTCTTTTTATCAATGCTTGCGATCCCTCTCTCTGCGTACAGAAGAGAGCAACTCCCTCATCGCCCCGACCCAGCCCTTCTTACGCACAAAGGCTGACCTGATTTCTCAACTCGCGGTTCCCTTTCATCACCACCTATGTCCACCCACAGCAACTCCCTTCCCGATGAGTATCCAAACTCGTCAACTCCCCCGCTCCCCTGTAACGGCCACTTTCCTTCCACTCCATCCTACTATAGCGATGAGCCCGGGCCCATTGCAAGCGAAGGAAATCCAAACACAGCGATATCAAGCGGGACGTCGCCTCCTCATCGTCGCTTCGCCGACTCACCGACTCCTCAGTCCACTCCTCAGCCCTCTGGATCACGGGATATCTCCTATGTGAGCCCACTCTCATATGTATGGCTGGTCAATACAAAGCACTGACAAGTAACCGATCGCCCCTCTCCCAACGGCAGAATATCCCACCCGTCCAGCTTGAAACGCCGCAAATCGTGAAGACTCACCATAATGGTCCGGTGGCTTGTTCGCTTGAGAGATGTTGTTGTTCATGCTTATTTATTCTTGTTAAAGGTATCGAGGATGGGGCAGACGCTCGTGGCGACCCTGTCGACGAAGACGTGCTCATGGAAGACATCACTAACGCTCATGCCGCTTCAAGCTCAGCCAAACCACCCGTGGCTCCTCGAGGTCGCGTGAATCAAAATAATCATTTCCCCGGGAAGCTAGTCATGTACGTCTTGGATATGAATGAATTTGTCTGCCCACAGTTGCCTCTGGATTGACTTGTCCTCCTCCTCTAGGCTCCTGAATGATGAGACAAAGGACTCTATAGCTTGGACTAAGGACGGGAAGGGCTTCGTCATTCCTGATAGTGATGCCTTCGTTGAGCAGGTCCTCAAGGCTGAAGATACGCCATTCAAGACGCGCGACGTACGTACCCCTCTCTGGCACGCCTGGGCCACCAAGTAACAGTGATAATAATCTTGTTTACAGTTTGGCTCCTTCGTACGGGTTGCAAATAGCTACGGGTTCTCCAAAGTCCGAGCGGCGAAGGCATCGAAGAGGTGTGAGTTCCTACACATAAGCCGAAAATTCAGACAAGGCCGGCCAGCAGACCTCAAGTATATCACGCGCAAGGCTCTCGCGGTGCATCCCAATCAAGGAGACGCTATCAATGCCGAGTCTCACTCGCCCAAGACGGGTGCCCAATCCCCTACTCCCGTCATCGTCACAGTTCCCCTGGAGGCCATGATCGCAGGTCTACAGAAGCAGATAAACGAGCTCTGTATTCAACAGAAGCGAGAAGTGGATGATCTTCGTGCTCAGTTGAAGCAAGAGTTAGAGGATCACCAACGGACGAAAGACAGCTTACGCGATCTATGGACCGCCTTTCAGAACGGCGAAGGTCTCATGCAGAGGCACTGCTACGAGGTCAGGTACGGAAGCAGTGGGAATCATCAAAACGAAACTCCCAAACCCGCCGCTACGAGTAATACTGCTGCCGGTCAATTCAGGCAGGCTGCAGATCCGATCGGCGGGGGAAGCCATCACGCACCGGCAGGCATGACAGTTTCCGTTCAACTTTCCACTTCACAACCATTACGGTCGACATCCGACACAAGACTTCCAGAGCTCACCGCTCAATATCCAACGAACGTCCAACGTCCCAATTCAGCGTTCTCTCGTCATCCAGCTCCAACAGAGTATACTGGATTTTCCGATTTCGATTTAATCAACCCCACCGCCTGGCTAGAGAATTGGGGATTGATCTTCCCGCAGCCACAACCAGCGCAGTTCGATGGCGACCCAGGTGGCTCTGAACATGCTCCTCAAGTCGCCAATCCCGCACGCTACTCTGCGACTGAACCTAGCACGATGCATCGGGAGACAAGCCCACACCCGAGTGTTGGGTCTCGTAACTGTGGACCGGCCGAGGTTCCGCGGCGCGAGCGCGACTTCCCGAACGGGGGTGGCTGGCTATAAAAGGTCTGTTTCACCTTCACCTGCCTGACGACTTTCCCCGAAATCTTCACCCCCAAGTTCGTTCTAAATGCTTCCCCTAGCTACCCTCCAATGGATCCGACTTCGTTTTTACACGCGGACAGTTCCATATGACTCTCGCATCGTCCGTCCAGCCATTTCGTTATACTCAAGGTTCAATATGGCTCTCGAGGAGTCAGTCAGCCCCATCTAATTATTTCGTGAGTTTTTTTTTTGCGAACGTCTTTATCACCACCCGTAGACGATCTAAATCGTTTATACTGTGTACCTATTCCTTACTATATGTTCTTGCCGCACCCTCTAGCGATGGATTCCCACCTCAACCTGTTTCGCGTTACTATTGGACCGCAACCTCTGGCGCTTCGTGACTACTTTACGTTGTCCTGGTTCTGTTGCGTGTCCCTCGATGTAGAGACTCTTGATTATGCCTTTGCGTAGTCAGGTGATGGGAATAAATAAATAAATCAACCCAGGGGCGACCAGACGGCTGTTCAAACGTTCTGATCGCATAATATAAAATGCCTTCATCTATCGACACATGAGTTAGTCGCGGTGGAAGCTGGAACCGGAGTTGGAGAGGTCGAACGTGCTCCAAAGGGTTTCAAGCGCCCGCTGTCAAACAGGCCACCCGTTGCTCCAGTATGCTTGTTTCCCGACTATAAGATACATTTGCAGATCATGGTGGTGAAGGCGGTGTAGCCGACGAAAAACTGGAAACAAGCATGACGTACGTGCATCCTCTGCCACTCATTGACCGCAGGGAGTCCCATGGTCAGGGTAGCTTCCATTTCGCCTACATGGTGCGTGACCAAGCACTTTTTCATTGGCTCGTCTCTGGATTTCTTAGAAACTTTGCGGTCAGCCATAAAGCGTCGAACTCCCAGCTAACGAGACCCATCGAATCCCACCTCTCAATCCCACTGGTTTTTTAGAGTCACTCTTGAAGTTTCGTGATACTTCCCTTCATAGATAAAGGCTTTCGAAATCAGAGGGACCAGACCACTCACCTTATTGCCGCCGATGGCTTCCAGAGTTACCGGATCTAATTCCCAGGCGTGTCCACGACCCGGTGCCCTCAGCCTTGCTGCCAATCAGCGAAATTTCCCCCCGGACGCCTCGTCCCAAGCCACTGCTATGCCTGCAGGTGCCGGGCCTCCACGCGTCGGGGGCCCAAGAAGGTCTTCAGTGTCTTCCCAGCAAACGCGTGAATTAGCTATTGTGCCCGTCCATTGGCCAGATGCCTCGGGATCGGGACGGGATCATAAAGCACACCGAAATGTGAGCCTGAAACCATAATCGATCTGTCCTGACCGCCAGCAGGCTGTCGTTGATTCTCTGCCTTTCTAGCGTCAAGGCCGAGCAGCTGCTCTGCTCGCGGCCTCCCAAAGTACGGATGACGACCTTATAGGTGATACGGGCTAATCGAAGATTTTGTTGATGACTAGGACTCACAAAAGTCTTTAACAGACAACGAGGACCTAACCGCGGCTGGTCAGAACAATGGCGACCCCGACTTTGTCATGCATGATGTCGGCAGTCCTCAATTGGCCCCGATTTCAAATATTACATCTCCTGATAGCCAGAAGCAGGAATCTAAAAACACGTTCCCCTATCAGTTACGCAGGTATGTGACAATTCGAAGTCCCGGTGAAGCATCGATCCGAACGACCTACCCCCACCTCTTCTTTCAGACTCGTCGAGGATGGGTCGAAGCCATCCATAGAATACTCTGCGGACGGTAATGGGATCCGCATCCCCGACATTGAGGCTTTTACCAAGGAGATAATCGAGCCTAAAGTTATGTGGAAGATGAAAGAGGTATGTCAGGCTCGGAGTCGTCTTGAACATGTTGATGACCAGTTCTCGTTTTAGTTTGGGCACTTCGTGAAGCAACTCAACTTGTATGGCTTTCAAAAAGTGAAAGAGCCGAAGGGTTCTCGCGGGTGTGTATATCGGCACCGTGAGGGGATGTTCCATCGGGATCAACCAGATGATATCAAATATGTCGTTCACATCAAGCATGAGAAGGCGCACAACTGGGAAGCGAAGATGGAAGATATGCAGCGCCAAATGGATGCCATGCAACACCGAATGGACGCCATGGAGCACCGGTTGAATAACAAGCAGGCGACGATTGACCGGCTGGAGCAGGAATTGAATGAGCACCGCCAGACGAAAGCCAAATCAGAAGAGAACATACTGGAAACCTTGAAGTGGCAATGTCGGTGGCACCAGGAGTGGATACGTAGCCAAGGAGTTCCTTCGGGGTCTGATACGATGACCACAGGGGAGTACCCGGGTACCAGCAGTATGGGCCCTCAGTACACGACCGACCAAGGTGTTCATGCCAGCTCATCGAGCCAGCCGCCGTCTCACGGATATCAGTCAACACCTGTTGGCCATTGGTCATCGCCCATGGCCAACGTCGATGATGCCCAGAGCTCCAGTCCCTACATGATGACTTCGATGACTGGCGTCAGTACTTCCAGCTTCGCTCCGGCACATGATATATACACAACGTGGTCGACTATACCTACGGAACCGCATGGGTATGGTGATCCGGAGGGCTCAGGACCAATCCCACAGTCAGTCACTAGCCCGGACGGCGCGTGCGTGGATCCCCGCGTGCTCCACAACAGCGTAAGGAGCGGTGACACCATGAGCGTTGTTCCGTATCCAAGACGCTAGCGAAGGAATCCGTGATCAGGTCGATTGGATGCCCACCAACTGCTATTTATCCTCCTCCAAAACTCTCCTCATCACCCTCCAGAAACAGCAACCCACACCTCGGCCGATAGCACGGCCCGAGAACTACGCTGAACAAGGTCGTTCTCGTCCCAGCAGTAAGCACGGCACCTTCCTCGAAGTCCTTCGAAGACGTTGGCTGCTATGTTGATACCCTCCTCCCCTCTTCCCTCACCGGACGTATATTTCTTGCCTTTGGTCGACATTACATTAGCAGATCCCTTTCGTATATGTCCTATGTGTCTGTTATGCTGCTTTGTGTGCTAGCGGCGTTGTTGCCCGTCTACTTTATGGTTGTATTGCAGTTACCTTAGTTATGTTGCCTATTCCTCGGATGTCTGTGCTCTCCCAACATGTTTCGCACCTTTTGAAATCATTGCACCAATTGATGTAGCTGAAGAAGACTTGGCTTACAGCGGGTGACAGACCTTGCAGAGTGTATAGCTTTCCGAAACGGCAGGTGGACTTGATTTCTTTTCGCGTAGCGTAGACAAACGCGTGTTCAATGAGACGCGTTCACTTCCAGACCGACCGCGACGGAAAGCATTTCGTCACCCGGGCATGGCCTCTCAACCGTCTCCTTTGTGTATCTTGCCACCTGCTGTCGCGATTCAGGACAATGATGTGCATCTCATGCCTTTCAATATCGGCTTTACGGGCATCGCTCCACTATCCACCTTTTGGATGATTCGAGACGCGCCGAAACCCGCCAAGACTGACAACAGTGATACCACAGAATTAGACGTGAAACCAGAGGATGGCGACGCGAGACCATCGGGCGACATGCAATCGGAGATCCCTGCAACCGGTGCAGACGACCAGAAGATGGATGAAGGTCTAGACACGACCTCTGGACAATGTCTCCCGGATGTCCATCGTATGAACCTGCCCACAGCGCTCGAGGAGGAACAAGAGAAGCGATTCGTGTCAGCGTTCAGGGGGCGGGCGCTTCATGGACTGATGGTACCTCTCCCAGAAGGTTATGGTGGCATCGTGCTTTCAGTCCTCGGAGAAACCTCATTTCAGAAGAAGAATGAGAAGGAGGCGGTCGCAGAATCTGCTAAGAGGAAGCGGAATGGTCGCGGTGGTGACCGTTCAGCTTCGAAGGCCCGGAAGATAGAAGCGGGAGACGGTGCGACCAAGTCGCGTGGAAGGATGACGCGAAGTAAATCACATACCGTGATTGCTCAGACCAAGGATGAGGAGGACGATGAGGATATGGCTAGCAAGGAAGATGAGCCAGAGCCGGAGGCCGCACTGGACGTGATGAACGACGACTCCGACAAACCTGCCCGCCAGTTGAGACCCACATCGACCTTTTCCTCGCTCACAGTTTGGGCCGCCGACAATCCAGTAGATACTGGGAGAGACGATTATATCAAGTCCCTCGACGAATGGATTCGCTTGAGTAGTCTGGTAAATAGCAGTCGTCAGGTTCGATGGCTTATGTTACTAACATGTCCTTGGTAATAGGTCCATGAGATATAGTCTTCCGAGCTTTGAGTCATGTCCACCAACATTGAGCCCGGGCTCTGAATAGATGGATTTAAGACACTTGTATTGTTATGTTTTGTTTTTTTTGCAAGTTATTTCGCCGATTGATCGCCTGACCTGGGAAAGCGCGAACAGTGTGCCTGGTTGCTTTCCACAAAAAAAGCAGTGTTCTGTTTCGGCTGAGCCTGGTGACCTGCAACCGCTAAGTGCGACCCCCCTTCCCCTCTCCCATCACCCCCCATCTGTATCTCTCTCTTAACCCCCTCCCCGCTTGCCTGTGGCTCATCACAAGCGCACTCCTGATCTTAATCGAAACACGCTCCTTCGCTTCAAGCACCACTCTCTCTGTCCATCCCCTCCCCTTTCTAACGCCCCTCTTTTTATCACACATATCATTTTTGCTACAAATCCCCCCTCTCTATCCAGCATGCTCAAAGTCCCTCGCAGTTCGCTCAAGGATGCTCATCACCGTCGAGCAGTAGCCGCGGATAACGGCCAAGATGCTGCTACTACCCCTGCTGCTGCCTCTACCCCCGACGCTGCTACACCTACCACACCCAACAGCGCTGGGAGCACAGCGGCAGCTGAGGCTAATACCGCTAGCGCAGCGGCGAATACTGGGTCTACTGCCGCCGCGAGTAACACTGCTACCGAGGCCAACACCGCATCCGCTGCGGTTGCGAACACCAGTGCCTGTGAGTAGAGCCTTTGTGTTGTGTACTGTGTGGAGGTGCTTTCATTCAGGACTGACTTTTCGAGGATGCAGCTGCTGCTCAACAAACGTCAGCCGCTCCTTCAAAGTCCGTTGCTGCTGCTTCAGCTTCAACGAAACAGTCGAGTGCCGCTGTTCAGTCGACCTCCACCCCAGCCAGCGTGGTTTTGGTGACTTCGACGTCCCAGGTGTCGGTCGTCGCGAACAGTGCCGCATCTACCGCTATCCCCTCGACGAATAATATCCCTACTACGGTGAGTACACGCTCCCGCTCGGAGTGCGATCTATGATTGATGACGGCTATCCTACTCAGGCATCCCATCCAGGTACTATCACACCAACAGGCAACGGTTATGCCACGGTCACCGACAGTTCAGGATCCACTCGCACTTATGCCACGGATAACTGGCTTAGCTCTGACATACCGGAAGCCTCTGGGGCTGCCGGAAGCTCCACTTCCGGCCCTTCCGTTGGTGGGATCATCGGTATCGTAGCGGCTTGCTTGCTCGCACTTGTTTGCGCGGGTGCTGGAATTGGATGTGAGTTACTCTGAAGAGAGGGAAAAGAAGAAGCCAAGAAGCTGCACTTTATGACAAGTTTCTCCGATCCTGACCCTTTGTCCCTTGACTTCTGTTTCTTCCCTAGTCTACATTCGACGTGCACGCCGCAACAAGAGACGTGCGCGCTTCAATAAGAGCAAGTTTGTCCGCCAGAGCATCGCGCTCAAGGACGGCCCAGCGGATCTCAACGAGAAGGCTCCGATCGCCAAGGCGAATGACGCGGGTCTCGCGGCCGCGGCGGCAGGACCCCGTCCTCCGTCCATGGTCGAGCGTCGTGCGCAAGCAGTAGCCGCTACCACTGCTGCCGCCGCCACTGCCCCTGGCCCTGGAGATGTAGTCTTGGATGCTCATGGTGGGTACTACGATCAGGCCGGTTATTACCACGACGCGCATGGCCAGGTGTGGGATTACAGCCAGGGAGATCAACAAGCGCAATACGACTACAACAACGGCAATCAACAAGGCCAGTACAACCAGTACGACCAGTACGACCAGCACGCCAATGGGACGCAACAGCACGATCAATATGCCGCTGGGGAGTATCAGCAGTCTGATTTGACCAGGCAGCCCTCGATGGCTCCCACAGTCGCCTCCCAGTACCCAGACGCTCAAGACGAGTACTATCAGGATGGCCACGCGAGCGTCACGCCTTATCAGCAAGAACAATACGCGGAGATCAACCGTCAGCTCAATAACGACACCGGTGCTGGATCTGGGAAGCAGCTTGCCGTTCCGGGTCCTGCGGGTAATGGCAACGCCTCTGTCACGCGCTCGCTGTCGACCACCTACACGTCGCTGAACCCCCAGCAGCCGTCCAAGACGTACAACGACCACTCCGGTGGTGATCGCTCAGGAACGCCTACCGATAGGAACCCACAGCAGACCTACTTCCCACCAACCAACTCGAACGAGGCTAGCCCTTCTCCGTCCAACAAGTACGCCGCCACGACGGCTGGACGGCATCGTACAGCGCCTACACGTCCAGCTCATCGGGACATCAATGATGATGGCAATTAATTGCGTGGTTTGACGCGCGGGTCGCGGCGGCTTCAGCAACGCGCCTGCCTGAAGCTCTGCCTTCACAAATCCGCTCCCGAGAGGCGGCGACAAAGTTTTGCACCAATCTCCTTTTTTATTATTGTCTCGCATTATTACTCATTTGTATGTATGATGTGGCGCCAGGTATTGTTTTGTCTGTTGTTTCTTACATCTTTTTCCGTTCTGTTTTTTTTTTCCCTCGCCCCAAATCTCCCCGCCAATGTGTCGTTGGGCTTCCTTGTTCAACTTCTTTATACCTCCCCCCTCCACACAAACCATTCTGCCCAACGCACTACCTGGATGGTTGTTTTTTTTTTTCTTCTCATGTTTTGTAAAATCCTACCTCAGCATTTGAGTCTCCTTTTTCTTTGTCCATCTGTCTATGCAGCTGGGCTTGATGTGCCGCTTGTCGAAAGGATGTACACCTCCCCAATAACCCCCGCCTTTTATTTATCCAAGCCAGAAATCCATTGTCAGTTTGAATTCACCGAGTTGTTCGATTCTCAATTAAGATGCATGCAAGTCATCAGGATTCAGGATGTGTCAAGTTTCTTCCTTTCATTCCACCCATGCTCCCCGTCATTGTATTTCCATGATCAGTACGCCCCACGCAGATGAACCTGTCTCTGACGACAGGGACTTCTTACGAGGCTTTTCTAAGGGCAATGCAGGCTCAGACGATGATCATGATGCAATCCTCCCAGCTCAGAAGCCCTCCTTTCGGGATGAATCCATGGAGCTGCTATTCGAAACACCTGGCACATCAATCAACGTATCGCTCTCTGTGGATGCTGGACCAGGCTGCGGGGGTGTAGCATGGCCTGCGGGCGAGGTCCGCAAAAACCTCGAATTTACCATGATTGACCTCCTTGACGTTGAAAAGCCTTACGGGGTAATCGCTTCCCACAGGTCCTATCAAAATACCTCACGCGGCGTGGGTCCGCTTGCATGACTGGGAAGACGTGCCTAGAGCTAGGATCCGGGACTGGGTTGGTAGGAATCGTGGCTGCAAAATTGGGCGCTCCGCGTGTATTCGTCACCGATCAAGCGTACGTATGTGACAGTTGACAGGGACTTTTTGAGGACTGCAATTGTGTAGTACTGATGATATGGCTATCTTTCTGGCTTCCTTTAGGCCAATGCTACCCTTACTTGATGCGAATGTTCGGAAGAATGGCGTTGCTGGGAAGACGAAAGTACTGGAACTGAATTGGTCTGTTTGATCGACATCGTTTCCCTGACTCTGATATCTTGGCTCACGCATTCTTGATTAAAGGGGCGATGATATACCGACATTCGCAGCTGTGGACCTGATCCTGGCCGCCGATTGCGTGTACTTTGAGCCCGCATTCCCTCTTCTTTGTAAGACACTCAGAGAGCTCCAGGATGCGCATCCATCGTCGGAGATCCTGTTCTCCTATAAGAAGAGAAGGAAGGTGAGCTCATCATCTTTAGCTGGAGCTAGATTGGTTGGAAAAAATAATTGTACTCGTACCCTCCAGGCCGATAAGAGGTTCTTCTCACTGCTAAAGAAGGATTTCCGTTGGTATGAGGTAGGCACGCTCCGCAGTCTCGGGATATATATACTTGAACTATATTGCATCTTCATAGGTGGACGATGACCCGGACCATCTTGTGTATAAGAGAGACGGAATTAGTTTGTTGCGCTTGGCCAGGAAGACCTGAATGCAATTTGATACCCTTGAAGTTGGAACGATCACACGCTATCCTCTCGAACCTTAGTTAACATCCCATAGGGTAAGGAGTAACATGCACACATGAACGAGGCCTCTTTGGAATATTGTTTTGCAATTCCTTCCGAAGCGTTTACCACGCCACACGAGCAAAGGCTAGGAACGATTAGATAGCATGCGTATGAACAAGTGATTGGGAATATGGACAGCGTGGGGAATGAAAAGTTCTACGAGAATGAGATGCTGGGTGTTCATTAGTCCAAGAATCGTGCATAGCACGGACAAGGGGGAGTTGTGTGGAAGTGAGGCGCGAGACACGAGCTTTTTAAGAGTTCAGATTTCGCATGCAGATGCTGGTGGGTCTTTCGTCGTTCGTCATTCGTACGGGGTCGTGAGAGGGGGAAGTGAATGAGCAACTTCAGTGCCCTGTCTTGATCTCAGAGATCTGGGCCTCGGTTGCGACTTCTTTAGACGTCGAGGCGTCGACGACGGCAGCGACGTCATCGAGATCCTCGTCGTCTTCGCTCGTGACGGACTCAGCATCGCCATCATCACCAGCAGTGGTGCTCTCGGCGTTGCTCTCACCGGACGAGGTGGTTACGACCACATCCTTGGCGGGGGTGGGAAGTGAAACGATGACGGTGGAGGAAGATAGCACTGGCGAGGATTGATCGGAGGACTCGTCCGCTTTCTTAGCCTGAGCGACAAGGGCAGCTTTCTCCTTAGCCCTGCGGAGGCGACGGGCAGCGGTCTGCGCCTCAATCTTTTCGAGTGTCTTAGCATCAGCCTCCTTGGCTTCCTTCTGCAAAGCGAAGAAAGTTGTCAGCCGCTGAAATCGATAGTACAGTGAAACTGGTGACTCACCTCAGCCTTCTCTTTGTTCTCCTTGGCTTCTTTCTAATGATTGAGAGGATCAAGATCAGACTGAGAGGAAACACGATAAAAGGGTCGCAACATACCTCAACCTTCTCAGCCTTCTCCTTAATCTCACGCTCCTCTTTCTCCTTCTTGAGCTTGATCCGAGTCTCACGCTCCTTAATGATCCACTCATGGACCTCCTTGACGCACTCGCGTGGTCGGGTCTTATTCTTCAGGAGGTAGCCCTGAAGACTCGCGACCTAACAAGAAGTTCCTTTGAGTACAATGTCGTCCAGTGATGTCATCCGCAGAACTCACGCTAAGCTCATTTTCAGGAATGGCCTCAGCGAACTCCTTAGCCAAGACTTTCAATTCCTCTTCCTCGATCAATGGCACAGCGTGCATAGATGAGCGCTTGCGAGTTCCCATGGGGACCTTGGTCTTAGGGTCGGAGTTTTGGACTTCCTCTTGTGCAGCAGCCTGAGGATCCGATGCCTTGCGGCATGGGAAAAAGTTCAGGAAAATACCCCTGCGAGTAAGAGAAGCACAGTTAGTCGATGAGCTATGCTAGATCCTCGCCCGATCAATCAACGTACTCTGCTTGCCATTTTGACGCGTGCTTGAAGTCGATCCATACGTCCATGCGGCCAGGACGACTGAGAGCGGGGTCAAGCCTCTCAATGTGGTTACTAACGAGTGACCAAGTGCCGTGTGAGCATGATGCTACGAATCACAAAGTGGTGCTAGACTCACGTGGTCGCGAACAGAATACGTCCTTCACTGGCGGCAACACCTAATAGGAACAAGATCGTCAGGCTGTAATGGACGACTACAGCTCTCCGGGAGCTTACCATCCAGAGAGTTGAGCAAGCCACTCAAAGAGAGTGAATTCGTGTCTCCTTCCGCTGTAGCATCCTTCTTGGTAGGAGCAGTGGCCACCTTAGAGGGAACACCGGTAGACGTGGCATCTCGCGACACACCCCGAGTGAAGGCCGCGTCGAGATCTTCAAGAAGGACGATGCATCGGGACGGGACTCGACCCATGAGGTTGGATAATGTGGTGTCGTTCATCCTGCAAATCAAGATTTGTCAGCTGGTGACACAATGAGCATAGTGTCACCCAATCCAATACATACCCCTTCGAGGAGAGCGAGATGACGTAGATGTCAAGTCCGAGAGCTCCGGCAACAGCGTGTATCAAGGAGGTCTTGCCAGAGCCGGGAACACCATGAAGGAGATAGCCTAAAACCAACGACTCGGTCAGCAGGCGTTCATACGAGCAGCTGTTCGCTATTCTCCAATGTATCGTTACCTCTTCGGAATGGAATTCCACGATCCGCATACCACTCTTCGCTGGCCATGAAGTCTCTGGAAGAATCGAATAATTGTCACCAACTGATCAAGGGCACCATATTGCCAGGGGACATCACATACCTTGCGTCGGCCATGAGCATGTCCTATCGATGGGACAAAGTGCTATCAGTTGCGGACCAAAGACAAACGATCTGGAAACCAGCCCACCGAAACGTACCTTGACGCCACGCTCGAGCACGATTGAACTCAAGGGGCGTTTCTGTCTAGCACCGTTCCATCGCCATGATCCGTGGCTGTCCGCGAGGAAGATATGTACTAAGCCATAGTAGTTGAAATGTTAGCTCATCCCTTGCCTGAAGCGAGGTCGTGCGAAGGTTTACCTCGGTGCTCCATGTCAGATTCATATTCACGCTTGGCTTGCAGCACCAGCTTCTTCAAGATAATGTTGTTGCGAGCGACGACGCTGATCTTCAGGCCCTGAGTACTGCCGTGATAAGGATCGTGCTTGTTGGACCGAGTGACACGAAGCCAGTGACCGCGGTAATAGATTGTATGAGTGGTATCTACGGAGGTGGTCCAAACAGTCATTAGTCATGTCCCGTGCGGCGACTCGAAAGAGTCACGAGATGTCAATGCCTAAATAACGCGCTCGTCAACCTACCTATGCTGGGCATAAATGCCACTTGTTTCTTACGGCGGCCGTTCACAAGCTCATTCTCATCCTCTTCTTGGCTGTCTTCATCTTCCATCAGGTCTTCGTGATTGGTCTTGGCGAGCATACCGTCCCTCCCCGCCGTTCGTGTCGTGATCTCAAACTCCCGAGATCGGCCCCATGCTGGCTGCTTGGATAACCAGTGCATGAGCCAGTCGAATGGGCTAGGAGATGTCATTGGTCAGTTGGGTGGCTTATGAGAGGGTGGTCTAGATTCAAATTGTCACTCACTAGTCCTCTTCGCTGAAATGGGCGGTCAAGAAGAATGCTGTGAAGAGATTCATTAGCTTCTTGCATCTACAGACTGCTGTGGACCAGGACGGTGATGTGATGCTTACAATCAACGAAAGAGTGCCAGGCTGACATGGATGCCCGTCTCGCAGTCTCGACGGTGCCACCAATGACGACGAGCTTCATGGTGTCTACACAATACACTCGTATTTTGAGTGCTACACAGCCATGCTCGAATAACAACCACTTACCACCTAGTGCGCTCGCATTCACGAGCGGAGAAACAAGTCCTTTGATGAGATCCATTTGAGTAGTTGGTTATACCGGTTTCGAGTAGCACTGACGAGCGGGAGGACGTGGAGAGAGTGGTCGTGAAACGTTGGGGAGGACGTGGAAGAGAGAGAGAGAGAGAGAGAGGAAAGACAAGACTCTTCCTCACGGCAGCAAATGGGATGCCAGGTCCTTATAGCCCTGTAAGTCGTATGTAAGATGCCCTGATCCGACCCCCAAATTCAATCTCTCCAGAGTTGCCTCGTGCCGGCGGTCCGTTTTTTAACAAGACCCTTCTCTGTGGTCCCTCAGCCCGACTTCGCAGGCTATGACTCTCCAGATGACTGGTTGGAGTAAGAGTTTCGGTGGATAGGAGAGCAATTCAGCAGTCAGATTGGGCTATGCCCATGATTCTGTCTGCGCTTTGGATGGCCTATGGCCAGAAAGTCCCAGGGCCGTGTGATTACCCAGAGTTTTCTTATCTCTTCTCCCGCCTCTTGCTCTTGCTTATTTCTAGTATCTTCTGGCCCAGACCATTGAAAGCCGATGCATCGACGGTTGAGTCTGAAATGAAGGGCCCCTTCACTACGCGTTCACCGTCCTGTGACTCAGTTAATACTTGTGCTAAGTTGTCCGAGTCACGTTAAGTGGCGTGGCGGTCTTGAACGGCTCCGACAATCCTCCCATCGTCGACCCCATGAATCTCTCAGGCTGGCCAATATATCATAGGAATTCAGTTCTACGGCTTCACACGTGTCATCACCCGGCGTCGTATGGTATCTAGGCATTACCGCCAACGGCGCACACGTGCCCCGAGTCATTTGCTCCTTCATAGGCCGTAGAAGGCCACAACTCGCCCCTTCACGAATGTCGTAACAGGATTGCAACCTCTGTTTTACTTGTGGCATTCGATGGACAAAGCAAGAGATCGGATGTCGCTCCGACACTTCTCTGATTGATCATTCCTGGTGGTCAGTTGTCCAGGGCTTGTGACTTCACTTTCCATGTTTCATCAAGCTTTTCCAACTTTCAACCTGTGACATAGACTGAGTTTAATAGGCTCTCCCGAACTGAAATAGGCGATATATGGCCCCTCTCGTCCGATAAAGACAAGATGAGAAACCAATCTTATCACGATATTGTCAATTTGTGGCTTCGACGTATCAAGCTTTTTGGAATCTACTTGCTACTTGGGAATACGCAGCAAGTAAGGTGTTTAAACGATCTTGACATCTACTCTTTCTCATAAGCCACGACAGATCTTAATTATCGGCGTGGCGTGTGGTCACAGCCCGAAACCAACCCTCCGTCCACACACTACTCGGGAAACTTTACCAGCCCACCGTCCCAAGCTCAGAGAGAAACGTGCTATGCTTCATGTGTCCATGATTGGTAAATTGACATCTCTTAAATGACTATGACTCCGTACCGAGGAGGGGCTTCAGATCACGACACACCACACAGGCCTGGGAGACATCGTGTAAGGAGAAAGCACCGTTTACAAGAACATGTCGTACAACGATACAACAAGCGTTATGACTGAACATCAATGACGAGGATAAGTATTCATTTCGATGTTCTCCCCGCTTCGTCTATCGACATCAGTTCGCTCCACTAGGGCCCGACCTTCCTCAGCGTTTTGGTGTGTTCCTTCCGCTTCGCTATAGACCGTCCAAAGCCCTTCCTGCATCTCCCTTCGGACGCACAGCTGCTCGGCAAAGATGACCGTTGCGGACGTACCGCCAAACACGACCAGCCAAAAGAAAAGAGATGAAGGGAGGGATGCCGAATAATATGTCGTTAATATTAGGTGATTAAGCAGAAGGGTAAGTGCAAAGTCGAGAACGTGAGTAGGCTTGCGTATGATGTGATAAATATAAAAGACGCTACGGTTGCATAAGAGACGCCCAGTCAGTTCTCATTAACTCGTGTAGCATGACCCTCCCAGCTCAAATGACCATGGACTCACTCAGCTCCTGACGCTAATAACCAAGAGAATCCGATGATCCAACCCCGTATTGGATCTGCACCTCCGTCCCATTCCCATCCCTGCAGTGCGGTCCCGCCGCTTAGCATCTCTCCTCCACTCCATACCCCGCTGAACGCATTCCAGCCTCGAGTGTTATCGCCTTTTACCCCGGTGATTGTAGCTCGACCAGCCATCTCCCGCCAGTCCATAATCATTCCAACGTTGGCCGCACCTCCTTGATGAGCTAAGGCGTGTGGTTCGGCGAGCAATGCGAGCAGTGGTGGAAGGATGAAGCATAATGTGAAGTAGTGTAGAGATTGGAGGGACACGATCTATCATTGGGGTGTTAAGAGCTTCATCTGGCCGCTTGACGGTAAATTTGGCTCACTTGCGAGATAATAAGGATAGGATCCCATCCTTGAATACGGGGCGGCATATCATGGCCAGAAATCTCGTGGACCAGCTGCTCTCAATTGAGACAAAGAGCCCCTTCTCAAACCTCAAAGCGACACGAGTAGTCTACAGGGTTGGTTAAAATCTCCTATCTGTCGGCACTTATACCAAGCGTTGTTGAGCTGGAAGGTAGTGAGATCCTGTAAAGCAGTGGTAGTGAGATTTCGTTTTCGTTGCAGAAACAGGGACGGGTTGCATTATCGACCGTCAGGGATCGCCGGCTGCAGCACACGCCTGTGCTCGTCCTGATTTGCTTTAACCATACTCCTTCCTCGCCACTCCTTCGTTCGGCTCATTTCCCATACCTATGGCGGGGCCCTCCTATGAACCTCTCTCTCAGGCCGAAGATAACCCACTAATCACTTCTGGGGGATCCAGCAAACATCATTCATTAGCGATTGATGGGCAGGCGATCAAGCCGCCAACCTACTACGGCGAAGGACAGTTCTCGCCGCCCAGCTCCACCGCAGGAGATGATCCAGAAGATGAGGATGAGGATGACATGGGGGCTGGAGAGAATGCGAGGATGCTGGAGAAACGGAGGGATATGCTGCGAGGCAGGAAGACCGTGCATGTCGACTTGGAGAACGTCAACCCAGATTACCTTCCCCCATATGACGGGGAGAATGGCCTTGTCGTAGGGGCAAGTCTGAAGGTGAAGCCGTTTGCTCTGTGGCATACTGCGATGCCTTCGTAAACTGAGGCTGGGTGTTGGCATACAGGCTCGCTCGCCTCTACGGTACCTAATATACAGCTTGCTCGGACTCGTGGGGATGGCCAGCATCATCGGGGTCCTGGCTGCATGGTCATATAACGGTACAACGTTTCGCGCGCTGTCCTTGAAGCCTCTTACGATGGACACAGTCTTTGACGGTACATTTGGAGTGGACAGGCGGTCCCTTAACTGGGTACCAGAAGGCGAGCGTGATAATCTCAACAATCGCGCCCGTCAGCGAAGGCTGATGCGACCGATCCCTTTTTTTGATAGCTGGGGATGGTATATTCTCCTCGTCGGAGGGCGGCAACATCGTGCTACACGACCTAAGAACCAACACGTCACGGACATTAGTTGAACGCAACAAAGTTCGAAATGAGCACGGCAATTCATTGTACTGGAGCTCTTGGAAACTCTCTGCGGATATGAAGTACCTCCTCGTCGCAACAGATAAGAAGAAGGTAAGGGGAGCTCCGTATGACCTGCTTGAAGCCAGCTCAACCCGCGCGATCGTATAGCAATGGCGACACTCTAGCTTCTCGAATTATTATATCTATGATCTTGAGGCTGAGAAGACAGTTGCACTGGCGCCGCCCAGTAGTCCACCTGTCGTCTCATATGCGACTTGGTCACCCACCGGAGAATCTATTGCATATGTCTCCTCCAACGATTTATACGTTGTGACATCGCCGAAGTATGTTGTTGCTGATTGCCGCATTGCATCGTCTATAATTATTATTAATGTTTCAGGACGGTTGGCAATCCTATCCGGGTGACTAATACTGGCAACTCCTCGTTATTCCATGGTGTACCGGACTGGGTGTACGAAGAAGAAGGTATGGATCGTATCATTCTAAGCATAGAGGCTCCACTTTTCACGCTTCTTTGTGTAGTTTTCGAAGCGGACTTCAGTCTCTGGTGGTCCCCAGACTCTAACAAGGTCGCATTCTTGACTTTGGACGAAACGAAAGTCGACACATACACCTATCCAGTGTATAACCGCGAATCCGACGCTTTTGCGGTTCAGCCTTACACTGACTTCATCAGCATGAAGTACCCCAAACCAGGCTACGCCAACCCTCTCGCATCCGTCCATCTCTTTGAATTAGACAAGTACATCGTAGCGAATGGGACTGCAGACGAGTCTATCCCAGCAACCCAGACGACACAGGAGCTCCTTTGGGATGGAAGAAAGGCAGTCGATGATAGTGTACTGATGGAAGTTGCTTGGGTCGGAAACACGAGCTTGATAGTCAAGGAGGTGAACAGATCTGCGAATGATGGCAGTGTCATCCTCTTCGATTTAGCCAGCTCCAGTTTTGTGGGTGGCAAAGGTCGAGTCGTACGCAAACTCGGTACCACTGGAGAACAAGGCGACGATGGGTGGATTGACTCTGTGAGAGACCCAGAGATGCTTCTGATGGTGCGGTGACGACACTCCTGACTTATGTGAATGGTACACCAGGCACGGACGATATACCCTGTATCAACAGAACCCGGTCAACCTGCGGCCTATCTTGACATAGTACCTACGAAGGAAGGGTACAATCATATCGCTCTGTACAGTCCTGCAGATTCCAGTACACCGCATTGGCTCACATCTGGGGAATGGGAGGTCGTCGATGGGATCAAAGCAGTTGATCGAGCACGCGGTCTAGTGTAAGTCTCATGATTGCCCCAGATCGTGTTCTTCGCTGGTTGACCAAACCTGCAACACCAGTTACTTCGTTTCGACCCAGACGTCATCCATCGAACGCCATGTGTACTCTGTACAGCTGCCGTCTAGCCTTGCGGTCTTGCCAGTCCCACCTCAAGCACCCGTTGCCCTGACAGACAATACTCAATCTGCATGGTTCACTGTGGACTTTTCACCTCAGGCAGGCTACTACAGTCTAGGCTACCAGGGACCGAACGTACCTTGGCAAAAGGTCATCTCGGTCGATAACCATAGTAGGCCAAAACGTCTGACACTTCTATGTGATTTGAACTGATCCGTTCTGCCAGCTTTCGAGTACCAATTGACCAACAACCAAGCTCTCAATGCTACAGTCGCCGAGTATCAAGCACCTATAATAACAAGGACAACCTTCGAGAGTGATGGTTATGGTAAGCTTTTTTCAAGGGCCTAAGGACAAGCTTAACCATTCGCTCCTATAGAATTGAATGCAATGGAAATTCGTCCGAACGGGATGGACGACTCCGGCAGGAAGAAATACCCCGTCTTGTTCCGTGTATACGGTGGTCCCAATTCGCAGATGGTTCACACCAGATTCGAAAAGGACTGGCATCACTATCTTGCCTGCTCTCTGAAATACATCATCGTGGTGGTTGATGGACGCGGAACTGGCGCAAGGGGGCGTAAGGTGCGCAATCCCGTGAGCCGCAACCTTGGATTTTTCGAAACGAAAGACCAGATCGAAGCGGCGAGGTAAGTAGCCGTTGTAGATCTTTGCAGAAGCTCATCCGCTGCTTAGGATCTGGGCCTTAAAACGTTACGTGGACACAAAACGGATTGGAATTTGGGGTTGGGTGCGTATTATCTTGTTAGCTGCTGTAAACAATCTATCTCTAACCCTTACTATCATTGCTTAGTCATATGGCGGTTTTATGGCATCAAAAGTTCTCGAGGCAAATGCTGGCATTCACTCGCTCGCGATGTCAGTCGCCCCCGTCACATCTTGGCGGCTTTACGACTCCATCTACACCGAACGGTACATGGGCTTGCCGAAAGACAATCCGGGAGGATATATTAATGCATCGATCTCCCAGGTGGACGGCTTCCGAGACGTGGATTTCCTTCTGGCTCACGGCAGCGGTGACGACAACGGTGCGTACATTCTACATCGCAGCTCACCATCAGGATCTGAGGCTTTAATACTATATAGTGCACTATGCGAACTCGGCGCATCTCCTAGACATGCTGACCCAGCAAGAGGTGCGGGGCTTTTGGTTCAGGATGTTTACCGATAGGTGGGATTTCCTGGAACATCAACGTAAAGAGGCTGCTAAATCTTCCATGCCAATAGCGATCATAGTATCTCTCGGCGTGGTGCCTACCGGGAGTTACACGAGTGGATGACTACTTTCTTGATAGAGAAGTGGGGGAAGGGTGGTATTCGGAGAGCTGGGTAGTGGTAGTATTCCCTTCCTCAGCGGAACTAGTTGCCTTTTATATATCTCGATAGTAGATGGCATTACAAGGTGCAGCAGAGAGAGCGCAATATTTATAGCGGATTACCAACCGTGCAAAGGAAAACTAAGTGTGTCTAAAGAAAAGTGCCTCCAAAGCAGGAGAAGATATACTAGATCGACTTTAGATTGACTTCCGAGAGCGTCTTGAATGCATCCTTGTAAGCGTCCAAGAGAGATTTCACCCTCGCGCGTTCATTGGCTAGTGCCTCGTCTTCATGCAGCAAGTCGGCGAACAAGTCGGGCTTATAGAGCGTCGACACTAGCCGGTTCTGTACGTGCTGCGATGTGTAGTTGACAAGGAAGTGCATGATGGCCTTGGGGACGAGATCTTGTATGGTTTGGCGGACGATGGAGAAGTAGGACGCAATAAGAGAGCGGATAAGGTTGGTCTCCATTTCCTCGCGGCTGGTCAGGTTACTCGCGCTGCTTGGAATCTGGGTGTTTTACAGACGGTTGTGAGCAAAAGTTTGCGTACGAGATATGCAAAGAGTACGTACTGCTTCGATGTGCTTACTCAAGCTCTTCATATCATAAGCAGCGCTATTGACTTCCATCCTCCTAGACGAAGATCCAAATGGTGGCACTGACGGGGCAGTCTCCCTACCCGAATCGTGTGTTACGAAGTCCTTGCCGACAGAGTCCCTCCCGTTCTGCCCACCGAATAGTGCAGCGGAACCCTGTGCCGCGGCACCACCCGCGAGCATATTTGCACCACCGCCGCTGCCGCCACTACCTCCAAAGAAGTAGTTCAAGAACGTCTCGCGGGTATTCTGAGGCGAACTCCCCGCTACTACGCCCCCCGCTCCGTGAGAGGATGATCGGTGTTTATGCCGAGAGTTGTGAGACGTTGAATGATGTTGGTGGTTGTTGGCCGGTGTGGACGCGCCAGTGCCTACACCGTTCGTGCCGAACGCCGAGTTATTACCGGCTTTCGAACGGTCGTGAAGCGTTGAGGAGACAGAGCGAGGATCGTTGCGGCTGTTCGATGACGCTCCATTCGGTACCGTAACCTTTCCATCATCTACATCATCCTCGTCATCATTATCATCCCTATCGCTCAATGCAGACTCGGGCGGATGTGTCTAAAAAACCCAAGTCGAAGAACGCGTTCAGGGTTTTCCCAGACTGAATCTCCTACGCGGATTATCTTACTCGCTGGGTCCCTTGTACGCGTTTCCGGGATGCCTCAGCTTGCTGACTGCTTCCTGCCGCTGCCGCTTGCGCTGTGCCGCTCACGAATGCGGGATGGTTAGTGTTGATGTAAGCGGCTTGGATTTCGATCAGACTCTGTGTGTATTCTGATGTTGGTCCTAATCGCTCTCGAAGGAGCTCCGATACTGTTTCGATTAGCTGAGCGTGCAAGCGAGGGAATCGTTGGAGTTCCTAGAGGGAAAAACAAAAGGCACAATCAGATCGTGCGCTCTTTTAACGGGGATCGGTTGTTCAATGCCTCACCGAGCTCGTGCAGTTGTGACATATCTTGACAAGCTCTTCATACACCAACTCCACGCATCGCAGGCTTGGCGCCTCCAGTAGCTTGATCTGTGGCTTCACTAACAAATCGAAGGCGACTTCGGGTACAAAGAGACTCGGGCGTGGGCCAGTGGAGTTTCGGATGGCGGTGCGAATGTCTTGTGAGCTGAGATTGGAAGTCGAATTTATGGATTCGAGCGCGTGCCCAAACACGTCGTTGAAGATGTAATAGATCCGTGCGCCTCCAGAGAGCTCTTTTGTGGAGATCTCCAAAGAGGTGCCTTCTATCGAGGAAACAAAGTCCCGCGCGAACTGAGTCATGAGCCTCAAGACCATGGAGCCCTGTATACAAAAAGAGGTTCAACGACGGGTTTACTGCGCAGGAAAAACTTTTCCTGTTATGCACACCTGATGTTGGTCTCCTTGGAGGAATGCTGCGTCGCCGAACGAGTTCAACTCCTGCTGTGTCTGGCCCATTAAGGTGTTCAATCGCGCCTTCATATCAGGCAGCTTTTCGCGGATGTGGTTCAACAAGACCTTCGAGATGTGGAACCGTAGTATAAGTGATATAGTTCAAAAGCCACAGCTTCAAAAGAAAATAGGGGTTTCGGATTTCACCTGATTTAAGGTTTTAGCCAAATATCGTGTCCCGTTCCTGTGTGCAATATTCCGATACGCTGGGTGGTTCTTGAAGAACTCCGTCTCATTGTCCAATGCATCTTTCAAGGGCTTTTCGGCGTTGATGTCTTGCTGACTTCGGTTGACCACGCCAATGAATCCAAGCTTCAGGGGGTATACTCTGCCATTGAGCACGTCAACGGCGTTCGTTCCTGCATCCATCAGGTCCAATTTAGTTAAGACGCCTATTGTGCGACGACCTTGTGGGTCGACGGAGCGGGCGAGCTTTAAGGATTCGGAGTTTGCAAGGTCCACGTTCGCTGCGGATACCGATAGGATGACGCTGCGTTGGCCCAGTCAGAGCCAGCACGTTAAGAACAGTGTGAACACCACTAACGCACCAATTGGGTTTGGATATGTAATCCAGGACAAGACTTCGTATTTGCCGCTCGATGTCGCCGGGCTGGTCACCCACTGGAATCTTGATTGGAGGGGGTTAGATATAAGGCCAGCGGCTCCCCTGCTCGTGTTGGATGATGTTACTGACTTTGGTCAGGCCCGGCAAGTCCACCAATGTCAGGTCTAATACATCAGGACTGTATATCCTGAGATGTATCGGTAGTTTCGATATCCCTTTATTTTGGCCCGCGACGCGGAACGTCTCGGCTTCAATCTCTCGTCTAACCTCTTGGAAATCCGTAAAGCGACGGTCGATATGAAGGAATTGGGCGTATTCGGGGTTTGGATTGTTTGTGGATGCTGGAGTGTGAATGAGCTGAAGGACTAGTGGTCGTCGGGTCACGATGCCTGAACCTCTTGGCAAGAAATCGCGACCAACGACACTGTAGAAATATCCATAAGTGGATAAACCCGAGACGAGCTTCGATGTAAATATAGAGTTTGACACTCACGTCTCGAGTACACTGGACTTTCCAGCAGACTGACTGCCCACCTTGAAGCGTCGGGATTAGCAACGAAAGCAACGCATACACATGCATAAAGGTCGACTAACCACAGCCAGCTGCGGCATATCTAACTCTCCGCCTAAAGTTTAGAAAGTGAATCAGTGTGTCATCCTCAGCACCCCTGAGATTGACGAAGCTAACCCAAATTGGCGAATGTGTCTTGGAGCTTGTTAACCAGCTGAATCAAGTCGGAGTCCATTTGGCGGGCGGCAGAGGGATTTTTGGTATACGGGATGGGTTGCTGTTGCTTTATCAAATTCCGAGGGCGTCCACGGCCTAATCGAGATAACCACTTTTAAAGATGGCTAAATGGCGGGGAGTGACGCGGTGGTTCAGAATTTTGACGCTGGCTGAGCGCGCATTCGGGGTTTCTCATGGTTACGGGGACTCGGCAAGTGGACGCGCATCGGCGATGACGAGGTCAACTCATTCGGCAATGCGGAAAGACTCAGATCGGATGGGCTGTGTATGAAGGATACGTGGTTAGATACGCATGTGTGTGTGGTAGAGCTAGCTGTGTCGACACTTGATTATCATAGTATCCTGCCACAACCGCGTCTCTATTGACGTATCCTAGCAGGATTAGGCCTTCACTTTTTGACTCTGTATCTGTATTGCTTTCCGATTCTGTAATCACTGGCTTATGCTTTACTGGGTACTTGTGGTCCCGCTCACTGCTGCCTCAAGTTTAAGGTTTTGGACTTTCACAAGAATGATGAGATGTACATTCGCCCATACTCGAGGGCCAAGGAGGATCATGTAACGTAATAACGTGCTTCGGATGCAATGTAACTCACAGGTGCCATGCCCACCACTCTGGAAGGCTCTATATAATGCCCCCTCAATACATTGCAGTTATCTGGATTTAACTGGAAGTAGCTTGCCATCTGCTGGATTGAGATTACAAAGGGAGAAGGGGTACAAATGACAACGGAGCATCTAAAAGAGAGTGATTCATGAGTTCTCACCCAGATGGACGCATGCCGGAAGCAGCCCGCGTCAGAGCTTGGAGCCACCAGCGGAAGGAAGGTACTCACAAGGAAAGAGGCTAAGGGATTGTGGAGCAATACAGAACGTCATAGTCCGGTAGCTGCAAGAATCAAAACCACCGATGAGACCAGCTTAGCAAGAGGAGAAGGAACCACATACTGGATGTGATTCATATCGCTCCAGGGAAAGCAGAGCATCAGATGACGATGTTTGAGAGTATGTTCTCGCTGTCAATTGCATCAGTATCACTTGAAACGGCAAACTAGACCGAGTCAGACTCACATAAGGAATGTTCACAATTCATTTCAAGCACCATCTCAGCTATCCAGTGACATGGGACGCCTGTGCCTGTGCTCTATTAGTGAATTTTTCGACTGGTTGCGTTAACGCCTTGGTACTTGAGCAGAAGTACCCGGTTAAGATCAACCACGGCACAGATCCCCCCCCCCAGACCACACAGGGAAAGACTTGGCGTATAAGTCTCATTCCTGGAGCCACGGTTGTACAGCCCGCCTATAGGATGTATCCTGTGAACCCTAGTCCCAGGGATTGAGGCCAGATTCCACAGTTCTTAACACGTTTTTTGACCTCGATCAACGACATGGTGGTAGTAGTCCCGACCCCAATATGATCAGGATCTGACTCCAGCGGTACAATGGCTGTTGGAACGTCTCCGTCTACCGTCATGGTCACCAGAGCGACCAAAGCAAGATACAGTAATCCAGTAAGGGCAGTCAGGAAATTTTGATCCATTGAGGTTCGGTCGGCTATGGTGTGAGAGAGGAACGGGAAGGGGGGTGTCGGGTGGACTTTGGCGGAGGATGGACGGGTGATCTGAAGCGACTGGAGGCGGTGGAGGACCTGGGAGTTTGTATAAAGTGGTGATGATCCATATTTGAATTGACTGTAGTTATAGAAGAGAATGCGACTTTGGGAAAATATACGACAGTGGTAGAGCGGAAGTGGATCGACGAACCGATTTCAGTCGGCTGCTTCCTTGGATTGATGTTCCAATCCTGCGAAACCAGTTGATTTCACTATCGACTGAGCCCAGGATACACACCTGATCGACATCAACCCCGTTCACAATGAGCAAGCCAGAGGTATGCAATGAAGCACTGCTTCGACTCAGTTTTACTTGAGTGAGCCTCATCTATCCTCGCTTTTAGGAGTTCGAGAAGCTGCTAAAGAGCGCTGTCGCGTCGAGCCGACTATCGCAGTCAAAGATGGAGAGTCTGGTTAAATTAGCGATGAAGTCCATGGAGGTGAGTCTATGAGCCACTCATCGGGTCCAAAACCATACTTGATCATCATGTTCACTTGCGTTTCTCTCTCCCGGAAGAATGACACGCAGATGGTGTCGATTCTTTATCGAACTCACAAAACGCTACCCACCACCTCAAAAATCCCCAGTCTATACATCTTTGACTCTCTCGCTCGGGCAGCCCGTAGCCAGGCCACTAAGCACCGAGCCGACGCGAGCTCGAGCACGGGCAACGCAGCCACTTTTTTGGTCAAGATGGAGGGGATTCTGGATGGACTCATCCAAGACATGATTGCCATTGGCACGACAGAATCCAAGGTCAGTGGGCCTCGTTATTTATAGAACTTTTGACAACTCGCGGCTCGCGCCATCGGCTCCATCAACCCCCACCCAGGATCGTCATACAACCATCAGTTGACACATCAAGGGCACATATATTTGAACAATTCGAGATCTGTAACTCGGATCCTATCGTCACAACAGCGTACAGAGGCTTTGTTGACCTTACGCAGATGACGGTGGAGAGAGATGGCTGATCGCGCTCTCTGATCTCGCTTGGGGAGTCGTCATCTTTGTCGTAGCGCTTTAACACCCCCAGGCCTGGATTAACTACCCGTTCCCAAAGGTCGCTGTCATTGCCTGTGCACCTTCGTTGCTTTGAATGCCATTGACCCAAATTATTGCGAGCTCTCGGACCAAACCTCCGTAAACAACCCGCTCTGAGACGAAGGGTGCAGCCGCGAGTCCCGTCCTTTTTCAAGCTCCCAATCTCCAAAAGCCAAGACCTACCCATGGCATGAGATCCTAACCGTCTTTCACCCCTTTCAGGAAAAGACAGTGAAGATCCTTGACATATGGACGAAAGCGAATACGTTCTCTCCAGTGGTGATGACCCGTCTGGTCGGACTAACGCAGGGTAGCACCGGACCAGCGGCACGTCCGGCGAGTGTGGATAACTCTAATAAACCATGTACGTTCACAGAATGCCATCCATCTGCTTTGTCCCGTAACGTCTCCTGCGCGAGGCTCAATCCCTCAACGTTTTCTGAGAGAAGAAAAAACTGAGATTAGCTCTCTCTCACTCTCTCTCCGTCAGTGGCTGTAGTTGCTTCGACATCTAGTTCAGGAGAAAATAGCCAGGCTCCTACGCCTGTGGTTGATCCGAGAAGGCCTGCGCAGAAACAACAACTGGAGGTTCCTGTTGCTGCTGCTGTAGTACCAACGCCTCAGCCCAATGTAGACGCGTCGGCAGCATTACTCGCTCTATTGGCTCAAGCTCAAGGAGCGTCGTCAAAAACAACAACAAACGCGTGCGTGTGTGGAGAAACATTGATGGTTCAAAAGAAATAACTTGGGGAAGGCTGACCAATTGAACTTTTCTCCGTGTTCATTATATAGTACCCTTCCTACGGATTCGAATGCCGTTGGGACCGCACCCGCGGCCCTGCCGGGCTTGGACCTCGCACAGGTGGCTCTACTTCAGCAAATCGCAGGCCAACTTCCAGGTGCCCCGCAGCAGCAGCAACCTGTGAATCAATCACATGGTTGGCCTAACGGAGGAACATCGTCAACTAATGGTGGTAGCGATGCCTACGACAATGGCCGCGAGGACCATTCTGGCTATAATGATCGGGATCAACGACAGTACGATCGGCCTCGTGATGATCGATTTGCGAACGGAGGTCAGCATGATCGGGGAGGTTACAATGATGGACGGGGGGGCTTCCCACCTCGTAGAGGTACTAATGATCGTGGCAGATGGAACGATGGACGTCGGGGTAATGGGAGGAGGGAATGGGACAATCATGACAACGGTCGGAGGAGTCGCTCTCCGCCAGCACCGCGCGATAGGTTAGGCGCTCGCTCCGCGCAGAATGGCAATGGCTCTCTATCTCCAAGCACATCTAGGCCGGGTCAGAACCTTAGTGCGATACCGGTTCACGACCCTTCAACGACCACTCACCCTGTCAACACCCAACAACCAATACCGTCCATCGGAGCTGAGACAGCGTCAGAGGGACCCGCAGCGTTTGATCTCAGTGCATTCGACCCTACAAATCCGGACTCATGGACTGAATTGGGTGAGGCGTGGAGAGTGACGAACGGTAGATACCCGACACAGGAGGAGTTGATGATGTTCGTCGCGTCGAGCGGGGCGGGTGCAGCAGGAGCAGTTCCGATTGTGCCAATGGCCAATGCAGACCACGAAATGAATGGTGGAGATCAGATGGCCAATGTGCCACCCAGCCAATGGAACAATGAACATATGATGGAGCCGTACAACGGTGGTGGTGGTCGAGGTTTCGGTGGGCAGCGCGGATTTCCGAGGGGAAGAGGTCGCGGGGGAGGATATGCGGACCGCGGCGGTGGTGGCAACAGAGGTGGCTTTGGTCCTGGGTTCAATAGTCAACCGATATGGAATGGGAACGCTGTTGACCCGTCTGCGAGCATGAATCATCATCACATGGGAAACGGTGGAGGCGGTTACAACGCGCCAACGGTGCGACAACCAGGGAACGGGCCCACAAGCATCGTGGACGCGGTTATCGCCGATGCCCAGAAAGGTATATCGTCAGAGAATGACGATCCGTCACGACCGAAACCAGCTGGGAAGATGATCAAGGTCGGGGATCGGTGGAAGTGGGTCAAGGGAGGAGACTAAAGTGAAGGGAGCTCTTTTTCTTTCAGGGACTGGCTTTTCTATATTTCCTCTCCGCTTCTTGTTTGTGCAATCGTTTTTCTTTCTTTCCTCCTTTGCGCGATCTTTCCCGTTTTTGTGTGATCGTGTAAACAGTAAAGCATACAGGCTGTAACATGAACGTGGGTGTCAACGGTGTCGCATCTATGACCGTGAGGCACGCTGGGCTGGTAGATCTGGGGAGTCCTGTCACCCAGTTTTCCTGGTTTTCGTGCCATCAGAGCCAGTTTGAAGCGTAGATGTGGCGTCAACGACCGCCCCCCTCTATGACCGTGAGGTACTCTGTACTGGTTGATCTGGAGTGTCTTCGTCGTATAACACTCGGTTTTCCTCGTCTGCGTGCATCGGAGCCAGCTCGAAGTGCTCGGCTCGCGGCCGGCCGTCATCCGCACTGTTATCTTCCTCCCCATACACAAATCGGGCTTGAGACGCGGCGCCGGAGGTCATGAGCCGCGCAGAGAGTGGGTTTGGCCAGTAGATGAAGTAAGCGATGCATGCGCAGCTGAAGCCAATCAGGCTGCCCACGATCACGTCTTCCTTGTGATGACGCTATAAGAATTATCCCCCTTTACTGATCAGTATCACCGACCAGCGTTATTACAGGATCTTGACAAGTTAAAACTTGGGACTCACATAATCTTCTACCCTGGTGACGGCGACCCAGCCGGCAAGAACGAGAGGCCATGCTGTCAATATTATCATGAGAAGTCGACTGTGATGCGCCTTCCTGCCGATAACGGCTGTAAGACAGAATGCGCCTGACTTTCCCGCCAGAAAGAGGAAGAGAAAGCCGAGGCCTTTGAGGATATGTCAACATGAAGCACGGATATTCTGCGCGGAATTTGACTGACCAGAGAACGCTGTTGTGGAGTGACCAGACGGGAAGCTTTTGCGACCCTCTCGTATGACTTTAGGCGAGCTGATGAGGAAAATTGAGTGAGAGCGCCAATTACGCGGAGAGAACATCGTTCACCCAGTGCAGACATGATTGTAAACGTCCCAAGCACACCGGTCCAGGAAATCAGGGCGTAGGCGACCTATACGGCAATGAAGCGGCTGTGTCTAAATGATCTGTAAATGGAGTTCGGGCTCACCTATCCGAAGCTTCAAAGTCGTGGTGATGGCGTTTGAGACTGTCCTGTCCAATGAGGCAGTGTCAAGAAAGATGCATTTGAAAGAATCTGTGGGCACTGCTACCATCCAGCAAAGCAGCTGAGAGCCGCATGGTGTGCCTCATGCGATGAGAGCCGAAGGAAGCCGATTGTCACTCCAATGGCCATTGGGGTGACTACACACATCAGCCAGTTGGAGGCACCAGAGATTCTGATATCCCAATACGCACACCATTTGATCAATCTCAATCTCAAACTGATTGCGAAAGCAAGGCACACTGACTGATCAACGGTCTGTGGATGGCTGATGATGGGATCATCCAGCGCAAAGTCGCGTTCATATATGGGCCCTTGGTTGATCACTTTGGCACACAAAAACAGCAGAACTAGCACGCCCCCTACAAATGAACGTGTGTTCAGTGTGCTTTTTCTCTTATAGATGAGTGGTGGTTTGATCATCTCCGCTTACAGTCCACAATGTAAGCTCTATTGAACCATGCAAGATTGGAGAAAAGGTGGTTCCAGACCCTTTGGGAGGGGGAACTGCCAGAGCGCGTCGCCATCTAAACCGAAACAGCACCTGACTTCAATAAGTGTTCCAGCATATAAAGGAGCCGTTCAGCTCACGAAAAAGATTCAGTTACCAATTGGTTGCCAAAATCGAAGAAATATCAGTGCTTATGGCGGTGCAAGGTAGCACACGTTTACGGACGTAACGGGGCCAGCATTGCCGTGCCAAGGCCAAAACGCGGGCCTGTTCATCCTCCCCCTCCGTTCACCTTCAACACCATCATTCAAAAAGTAACTCTCTCTCTCTACATACGCTAACCCAGCACAACCAGAATCCAGTCATTCTTTTCATCATTTACACCAGCCTCAATCAGACAAGTCTTCAGCATGTTCACCGTCGCATCATTCATCGCTCTCGCCTTTGCGTCTTCTGCGCTGGCGCAACCCAGCCCATTGACTCCCGCCCCCTCTATTGAAGGCCAACCGTGCGCGATCACTTGGACTCCTGACGCTACTGGGAAATGGACTCAGGTGAGTAAAGCTCTTTAGGTGGCTGGTCAAGCGACCAACAGCCCCCGTCCCTTGTTGGAATTTGAACTGACATTGCTCTTTCGTGAAATCTTTCCCAAAGACCAATATCCAGCTCATGTCTGGCGACAACGAGAATATGGTCGCCCTTACCAGTTCAGTTTCATTTTTGACTGCCAACAATACCGTGTTTTTGCACAGACCCTGACTGTACAGCATATTCCAGCCATAACGACAGTGGACACGACTTCCACAGCCCCCACGACGTTCAGTTGGACCTGCCCCGACGTATGTATCCGTTGTGGCCTTTTCGAATACCCATTCATCTCTCTTGTGCTGACAAACCTTGTATGGGGCATACATCTTAGGTCACGCTTTATTCCGCCGTCTACTGGTATCAGTTCTCCATCGCGGCTGATCCCACTAACCTCCTCTGGACCACGCGGTTTGCGGTATGTCTCGATATGCTCTCTTCTACCAAACCGAGCAACTAAAAGGCTCAACGTTCCATGGACGGGTTGTAGATCGAAAGCCCCAGCGGCACAACCGTCCCTCCGCCAAACCCAACACAGCCCAACGGGGACGCCATTGCTTGGGGACTGGGCGAGCTTAAGGACTTGTCGGCCGCCAAGCCACCTCCGTCTTACATCACTGGTGAGACAACAGGCGGCGCTAGCAACTCTACCACACCCGTCGTCTCTGCGGCTAGCAACTCGACTGTCCTGTCCATGAGCTCGACTTCCCTGGCTGCTTCGATCGCCACGGTCGTTGTGAAGACGTCTACTGGGGCGTCAGCTGCTGTCACACCTGCCACGGCTGCGGCCATGACCAGCGCTGCGGCAACTGGTTCTACTACCTCCGGTGCTGGGCTGTCCCGCTCTCAAGGATCGATCATTGTGGCAGTTGTTGGAGCCGTAGCCGCAGGTGTTTTCACCTTGGTGTAGGAATCGACTTTTGGTTTCTTTTTTCCTTTCTTCAACGGATTATCACAACAACCCGGCGTGTTCATGAACCTTGATGGATATCTCGCCCCAGTCCCTTATCCTAATTCTTTCCGTTTCACTTTCGTATTTCCTTGGTCCTGGATCTGTTTTTTCCACGTTGACATTCTCTTTCATGGCTTTGTAAATGGGATGTTGTTCGGCTTTCTCATTTTGTGTTTTCTCAGTGGACACAGATACCAATTCGATGCTTTATACGTGGCTTTCATGACCCCGTAACAATTGGGACATAAATGGCTCTGGAGACCCTGGGGGTGCTAGTGGTACGATGATCGTCCTCACATAACATGCAACTCTTTAAATCGTTGATTTGCTAGCACAGCTTGTGCATTTGATCACCAATCCCAATCCGCCTCGCCAAGGAAGCATTCCATCTTCGCAGTGACTCATTTTGACTTGCGCTTTGTGCATGTAGGCTGTGCTGTCAACTGCCCTCTGCCTCATGGGCCTGCCTTGTGTTCCTCCGCTGGATGGACTATGAAAGTTGTCACCCTCCAAGTGACCAACATTGTCTCTAAACTCGCCCCCCGCTGCCATGGATCTTCTCCCATTGGAGCGCCGATGAGTCCAGCCAACAAATCGATCAATTGTGTATCGCTAGCGAGTGCTTCACACTTCTCAAGCTAGCGCTTTCTTCCATGTTCGAAGACCATGACCTGGACACGCCATTTTTAGGTGCAAGCAACATGGAATCGACGCATTGGCTGATTTCGTGCGAAGCTGGATGCAACAGATCGGGATGGAGTCTGGCAGAATTCTCTGCGAGTTATTGGTGATATATCTCGCTACAAAGAGCTGGATGCAATCAGCCCCCCTAATGCGGAAATATTGCAGGCAGCTCTTGCGCAACACCTTATTTGGTAGGCCAAGCCTCGGCTTGGTTACTGCACGCCATGCTCATAATAGCATCACATTCAGAGATGTTCGAGAAGCTCAATACTTTGGAAAATGAACACGCCCGCTCGGACAGACGATCTACAGAGCTAGGTCCAATTAGCCCAATGTTCGACTATCCTACACCTCGCTTTCGATTCGACCATGCTACCCTTCGTCAAAGGATATCCAAATAACAACCTGACACCGCGTGGAGGTCCCAACTTCTTAAACTGTAGGTCTGTAGAATCTGCTGCGATACCCTCTCTGATGTTGATCATAGGCAAACCGAACCTCTCGCCCATAGACCAAATACACGTGAAATGGAACCTTGAAACGAGACGAGAGGCCTTAGGTTTATGTCGAACAGGCGGTACAGGAGACGAGGGTCTGAATTTCAGATGGTTCCTCCAGAGCATCCAGTTTTTGGGAGTGCTTCAGTAGTTCCAGCTCTGGGTCAGACGGTCAAGAAAGAAGCGTGGTTGTGGCTTCAACACCAGATGCACAGAGATTGTCCAAATCGGTAAATTAGTTTCTAAAGATAGATGGTATTGCAGACTTACTGTCGCTCCCATAGCTCTCTACTCTATTCTCTCGCAGGGTGGTTGGCGTGCTATGTCTGGAGAAGATGCAGCGAAAGGTCAGGCGGCTTGTTTACAACTTTCTCGCGCCAGCCAACCAAGATCTTCGAATCACCTAAACTTCGACCGAAGACGTCACCGCTCTCTTGAAACTGTGCACAAACCCGCACATCAAGGCAGATGTCCTCAGGCGCCTTACCAAGAGAACAAGAACTCGAGCTCGTACCCTAAGGATACTCTTTGCATTGTCAGATGCGGAGGTAGACAACGACATGCCTTTGACGGGTTCTTCGATATCAGCTCAGCTGCTAAATATAGTGCTGAAAGTCCCTGACATGGGATTGGCGGTTGCAGCATATCTTGCCGACGAAGTCCCCGGTGGTGCCGCAGGAGTTCGTTATCTGCTTGAAACACTACCAGAAAGCGTCCGACTCATACCGAATCTAGACTTCATCCTACTGGCCTACGTGGATCGGCTTTCAATATACTTGTTGGAGAAGAACCGTACCACGAAGAAGTTTAACCAAGTTTGGGATAGGCGTGGGGTTAACCCTACTTTCTGACTCTTGGAACTGATGCAACGGAGACGTCTGGCCCATCTTATTCGGCTCAAACCAGAAACCTTCCAGCTCATCATGGACAGCCTGATAAGTCACGGCCACAAGCTTGCCATGATGGTGGTGATCCGATCATTTGTTGGCACCCCCACGCCCATATTTCAGGCAGAGTTGCTGTGTACGATCCTTGTCCAATCTGTGACAGGGCTTGGGTTCACAGGCACCGACCTGAAGGCCTGCTGCCTCGCCTTCTCAGCTTTGACAGCTGTACTGTACTGTGACATGCCACAGCAAGTCAACGTCCATTTGCTAGCAACTGCCGTCGAGGTTCTGCTATGGAAAACCGAGTGGCAACACAGTCTTACCAAGACAAATGCTGTGAGTATTTCTCTGCTCACCCACCCGCAATGACGGCGCTCGTGTCGTCAACGTGGTAGCGAGCTTGAGATACTCCCCATGTTATCCCGCACGACGATGCCTACAACATCCTCTCATTACATACCCCGGAGTCTCCCATCCCGCTGCTTCACTTCGTGTTAGAGCGCGCCGACTCAATCAGTTAATACAAGATCCTCGAGCCACTCATCGCGCTCAACGTCGACCGTTCGGCCGAGTTGGACTCATACTGGCCCACCATGCTTAGCGCACTCATTGAGGCAGGGCTAGTGGACTACTTGATGAAGATATCAGTGTTACCTTTGCCCAATCAATATCACACTCATTACAGGGTCGTTCAGGCGGCGAAACGCGACGCCGTTACTAGTGTCCTCCACTGTTTCGAGAAGATGTCAATGAAAGATGTCAAACATATCGAATGGCCTGTCTTGACACGCTGGAGGAGTTCGCAGTAGATAGCGCCCAGCCGTACATAGTACAAGGGCCTAGCCAGATCTGCGCTACAAGCATGAGACGAGTACGTCGGAGAGTATACCTTGACCCTCTGAGGCGATAACCTGAAGTCATCTCCATGTTCACAGAGGCGTGGGAGGCATCCGTCCCACGAAGCCTATTAGCCTACGTTCTCGCCTTTTTGGGCGTATCGGCTCTAGCCGCGGGTGGCGCCCAGGACGACATCCAAATCCGTTCTACCAAACCTCTGTGCGTCAATGAGGAGTGGGCTGTTTGAAGGACTGGCGAGGGGTGTGGGAGGCCGTGCGCTGATATTTAACGTGATGCTGAGACTAGGGCAAGCCTTGGGCTCCTTGAATGGCTTGCCGAAACCTCGACTTAATTCATCTGCTGGACTCATATGCTCGTTTCGTCCTTCTGTATAGTGTTGTTTCTCAAGAATAGCTGCTATCCACTTACCTTGTTTCTGCTGCAAGATCCTCTACCCAACTCCACGTACATTGGCGCCTTACATGGGTTATGAGAGAAGGCAACGAGGATGCTATGCATGGCCATTTTCGGGAACTTTCAACGCTGGGCGGGTTTCTAAAGGGCGAGAAGTGCGTATAAAACAAAGCGAGTGAATGCGGTTAGTCAAGTTCAGCCTTGGGCGGCTATTCTCAACTAGGTTTGGTCTTCGGATCACCGCTTTCTACTTGTCGGGCCCCGTCGTTCAAATGTCTACTCAAAGCTGTGAAAGTCTATAAACTGTCAAATGCCCTATCGTTATCTGCCAGCTGTGGGGACAACCCTCCTTATTTCTGTTCCCGTAGCCATCGGGGTCAACATGCTGGACAAGATCGGCGGTGTAACATCTAAACCGCTTGAGGTGTGCAGAAGCGATACAAGGTCCCAAAACGCTGTACGCATTAGGAAACCATGGGATTTCTTGAGTAAGGAACACTATAGCGCGTTTAAATTAGCTTTCCGTGACAAGTATACAACAATGATCATATTGACTGCTAAGTGCGAATACATGGTAATCATGACTGTCCAAGATACAGGAGACTATGCAATACAGTAGAGCGGCTGAGGCTGCGTGAAATCATACGAAAGGAGTCCAGTCCTTCAAAAGTTCATGGAGTGGCAGTGCTGAGCTCCCGAAAACCCCTATACATTGTGGCCGAACACGAAGGCAATTACAATCGCGAGGGCGAGTGCTTCCGGGACCCAATTATTCATATCCCCCGAAGATGAAAGCTCCGTGCTACCGGCCCCTATTGGCATTAAAGCGGGAGTCATTGGGGCAGACGTCGTGGAGACACTAGGGTCGGCCGTTGCACTGACATTGGCGGTCGCGGGAGTGACCATATTGTTGATTACAGACTCAGATGTCTGTCCCACGATATAGGATGGCGCTGCGGTCGCAAGTGTTGGGTCGACGAGATTTCCTGTGCCCCACGGGACGGCGGTCTTGTTATCAGGCTGGATGTTGTATTGCGGTGCCGTGATCTGACCAGCAGATCCTACGATCTATGACAGCAGTGGGAAATAAGTACAACTGGACGAGGACAAGAGAGGATCTTTAGACTTGCAGGAAAGCGTGTCGTCCAAAGGAGGTTTGCAGGCTGTGCCGCATGCGAGAATTGGTACCAATAGATATCTGCATTGGGCATGACCTGATGGAAAGAGCGTGTACGATTTTGTTCAGAAATGTGAGATGATATGGGCTGGGGCAATTTTGGCCTACATTTGGGCAAGGGTACGTGAAATTTGGTGCCGCTTTTGAGGTGGTGTCGACTGTCGCTACAGCTGAAGTGTCACCGGAGCAAGTTAAGTTCCTCCATACGACTTCGCCCCTGGCATCATGGACATACTCGTTATATGCACCATGGCGAAATTAGAGCCCGTCATGAGTTCGATGTTGGTCTGACCGTCAACATAGGGTTCAGCTATCTACACAGCTAGCGAGAAGTCCCGACCGCCTCACCAGCTTCCACGTTCCAGTAGTGTCGGGCGTCCAATTGATCTGGCAAGTGGATCCAACCATTCCATTGGCTGGCGTCAGAGGGCCTGGTTGCCCAAGGACAGTCGAGAAGAGTAGCAGAGCTAGGAGGATTAAGGCGAGCATCGTGAGAATGATTATAAAGTCTGTCTCTTGGTAGGGTAGAGGAGTGCTGGTCAAGGAGGGGGGACGTGACTTACAATTGAGGATACATGACCTGTATAAAACGCTGGACAAGTGCCAAGAAATAATGCACAGCCGATTCCGAATGTTTCGGATGAGATCCTTATAATAGGATGGCGTTGCATCGCAGGCTGTACGCGGGTGGCTATCCTGAAGCACAGCTACCAGGCGAGGCAAGGCATATAGACACGGGCAGGTCAAAGGGGGTGGTCTTGGGACACGTGCTTGTACCTGGCGATGAAAATGCTGTTCGCAACAATCGCAAAGCACTTTCTACGTTCACATTTGATTTTTGATTGTATTAGGATCTTATCATGACCTAGGAAGAGGTTGTGTAGAGAGTACAATCTATGCTTGGTGTTCAACGTAATTGGCTATTGAGTGAATCATGCCTTAGTGAACTGAAAGAGGTTAAAGCCTAGGGAGAATACGTGCCTGGGAACAAGCCCGTAGCACCAGCTACCGTTGTGCCTTCCCACCAATCTTCACTGAGCTCTGAATTGACATGAATGATCTTATCTCCTTCCTTGAAGGAGATTTCGTTATCCTCTGCAGCGTCGTAGCTACAAGTAAACCGGGGTCATCACGATGACGTATAAAGTAAGAGCGATAGTTGAATGCGTACTCATAGATGGCCACAACGACAATACCCTCATCAACTTGAGCTGGAGCAGCCGCCATTGCTGGTGGTGGCGGCGGTGGAGGAGGAGGAGGAGGTGGTGGTGGTGGTGGTGGAGCTTCTTCGTAGGTTTGAACGGGTTGTATCGGTGCGGCCGCCGGTGGAGGCGGAGGCGGCGGAGGCGGTGGCGGTGGCGGTGGCGGTGGCGGAGGGGCTACCTCAGGCTCAGGCTCGGGCTCGGGTTCATGTGTATGTGTATGTTCAGGCTCATGTTCAGACTGCGAGAATGATAGTAAGACGTCGCAGTAACATCCAATGTGCGTACAAAGACGAACCTCAATAACTTCAACATAATTGGCTGTTATGAGAATCGTGTTTCAGTGATTCAAGAACGGTTGAAAGGAGAGGAAAGAAAATAAAAACCTGGAAAGAGTCCAATCTTGCCGTCTGGCCCCATACCATGCCACCAACCTATCACAGGGAACGATATTGAGCGTCTCCCCTGGTCAATTCGCGGGGATATTGAGGACTCACCCTCGTCCATGGGCTCGATATTCTCGATGATCTGCCCCTCCACGAGACTGAGCTCATTTCCTTCCTCTGCCTCATAGTCGAAGGCAACGCGAGCTCTTATACCCTGCCCCCCACCTTGTGAAGCCGGCTCGTGATGTAGATTCAGTTTGGCCATCTGTAGTGTCGCGTGTGGGAACGGTCAGAAGCAACCGCCGGACTCAAAACTAGGGAGCCCACATACCTCCTCATCCATTGATTCCTCTTTGATATGGACCTCTGGCTCGGGCTCTGGAGCTGGCGGGGGAGGAGGAGCAATAGGAGCCGCCGCCGGTGCAGCAATGACTGGTGGCGGAGGGGGCGGCGGTGGTGGGGGCGGTGGCGGTGGGGGAGCAACTTCATGCTCCTCTTCCTTCACCTCAGGCTCCGGATTGGCCACTGCAGCTACCGCACCAGTTGCCGCACCAACAACAGTTCCGACTGCAGCAGTCACCGCACCCGTAAAGGATGATATCGCTGAACTACTCCTTGCTTCCTCCTCTTGCTGCTGCTTCTTCGCGAGTGCCTGGCGTTCTGACCACGTCAATTTCTTTGCTCCTCCTGAAGCCGCTGCACTGCCGCCACCAAACGACCTTTGCTGTGGCGAAGGCGCCTGCGCCTGTTCGGCTTGACGAGCTGCGAACGGGTTGACGAGTTTCTTTGGAGGTCCCAGGTTCACAGGCGTATAGGCTGTACCCTGAATGCAGCAGGATGTTAGATCGAATGAAAATGTCCGATCTGCCGATGACTGACCACCGCCGCTATCCTGTCCTCAGCAGCAGGCTTCGGAGGAGCAGGGGTTGATGCCGCAGCACTCGTGGCGACTGCGAGCGGCGCCTACAAAGGTGATTTATCAAAAGGCTTATCTTCATCTAACTGGAAGTGGCTTACGGGTACAGGTCTTGTAGCAGCAGGTGGAGCTGGAGGGCCCGCCGTAACGGGAGGAGGCAAAGGGACGCTGGGCGTCACGGTAGGCTGGCTAGGCCGCGGCGCAGATGGAGGTGGAGGCGGTTGAGGGGTCGAACGTATATTCGTCAAGTCGGTCCTAACAGGAGTGTAAGCAGTTCCCTAATCGAAGTCGCCGTTAAGAAAGCAGGTGAGGATAGTCGTTCACGGCCCAAGTCATTCTGGATGTGACTCACGACTCTCCCGATCACGTCTTTGGGAGCACCCGCTCGCATAGCCGAAATGTTCGGTGCACCGATTGGGTTGTACGAAGTGCCGACTGGTGCGATGAGGTCGGGTTTGCGAGGAGCTTCTTTGTGGATGGAATACTTGGAGCCAGATGAATCTGAGACCTTCTTCCTGATGATATCTGGCGAGACGTCCGCCTGGTTGTTGAAATAAAAATAATATCAGAAACAGATTGAATACTTCATTTCTCTCTGCGCCGACCTCGTTTCGTGCGTTGATGACGACATGGGACCCTTTGAGGAAGTTTGCGACGGAGCTGGAGTGGGTGTCTACAAGCACAAAGTGAATATAGGGAAGTCATAAATTAAGAGTCTTTCGACTCACGGAAGAGTCCTTTCTTGGCTTCGGGTACGCCTTCACCACACCAGTTGATCTGTACAAATTTGGATAATTCGGTCTGGGCCATAGAGGACAGAGATCAGTTCCCATTGTACCATCGCAAACAAGAGATACCTTACATTTGGATCCTTGACTCGTACAAATGCGTATTGGATCCTATTTGGGTGCGCCGAGTAAGTCAGGGCTTCGTAAACGCAGAGGTATGATGCGAAGCTGACCTGCCGTCCGAGAACTCTTCTTCCAACTCTTCAAGTCCTCCAGCGCCAGTCGACTGAACTTTCAGGTCGTTCGATCCCTTGTCGTATGTGAATACAGCCCATTCAATAGCTGGATCGCCAGACTGAACCGCTTCGTATGCTGTGCGCAGCTCTCGCGACGAGAGGTTCACAGCCAGAGACATCGTGGCAACGTCTCGTGTGATAGACGAGCAGGTAGGACTTCCTCACTTCGTCAGAGGTTGATAGAGTCCTTGCTGAAAGAATCAGTGCGTGGTTGGGAGATCTTCGAGACGCAGATTAGGGTTCGGACTGATGAAAAGGAAGAGTTTCATAGTCTCCGCAGCTTACTGCACTTAGGCTACGCCCGCTAGCGGCGGAACCATTGTAAATGACGACCAGTCATTTGGTTCGTCCAGATCTCACACTGGCTCGAAGAGATTGGCGGCGTCCATAGTAACTCACACAGACAATTCAGTACGTCTGTATTTAGTATTCCTACCTACTTTCAGATCATTCATCATTCCTACACGTCCTACAGTGAAGATGGTAGGACCTAATGCAGGCGTCGGCAACAAGACCTGCTATTATATGGAAATTTCTTATCCGTGAACCCACACCACGGTGTCGATAACATCTCTTAATCACTTTTATAAGAAGCGAACCCTTGAGGGAAGGGAGAAGAAGACGACCAAGCGGCTACAGAAGGAGTTCGACTTCAATGGAGGGTTCGTGCATAGGACGGACATGCATAAAGGCCTCTTCGTAGCCCCCAGATTTAAGTCAAAGGCTTGGTCGCGTCCAGGCGAATATGGCCTGTGTACACGCTTCTAGTGTAGTACAACTTAGACGCCGCGCTCCAAACCAACAATGGACCGTCTAGCTGCTCACCTTAGACATCACCACATCAAGCGTATGCGTTGTCCTCCTTTCGTTCGTCTTTTATTACGACGCCGACGACATCCCAATCCTGATACCAATGTTGTTCTGCTTCCCATGATTACCTTTTGTACATACTTCTATCAGCTTTTGTTGTATATGTGGGGCAGCGCACTCATTCGTTGAAGACAAAGTGCAAGCGATTCTCGCAAGTGCGAGGAATGCATTAAAAATAAGGCAGTTGACGAAGTAAAAATAATTGATGGCAACACATCAATCCCCATCTGGCGATTGAACATGAAAAAACAACTCTAGCAAAACCAAGTCAAAAATACCCCAAACTCCTAAACTGCTGATACTGATCACAAGCCTCATACTTCTCCTCCCTTATCTTCTTGATCTTTTCCCAATCGGCACCAATACCAAACAGCCCACTCGCCTCTTGCATCCTCCTCTCCTTGTCCTCCTGTAATCTCGAGCACTGACCCCTCAGCGCGGCTACATACTCCCTCTCAACACTATGCTCGAAAGTCTTCACTCGCTTCGTTGTCACGCCTTCTTTCCCTCTCTGTTCTGGTTGGATGGATTCCCAGATGTTATTTTGAACGAAGGCGTCGGGTTGAACATAGTAGGGCACTTTGAGGTTTCCTGTCTGCCGTTCATGCGAAAATTCGGTGGAAGGGTGGAAAGAGTATGGCGGGGGTCGAGATGCTGCAGATGTGAAGAGGTCGGGGAACGAGGATAGGATGGAGAAGAGGAAAAACAGGATTAAGGGGGCAATTTTGAGGACGGTTGCAGCGGCTTTCTGTGCCTCGGTTTGGGGCGGCCCTTGGCGTTCTTGTTGCTCTTGATACTGGCGTCGTGCGCGCGGACCGCCTCCTACATTGAACGTCTGGAAGCCTCCCCCAGGGCCGAATGAGAAGGACACTATCCGTCGCATCGGGCATCAGTGAGACCAACATATAGGTAGCTGAGTACGACGCAGCGCACCTCCTGGTTGGGCAAATCCGCCGCCACCGCCAGCTCCGCCGAAGAACATGTTGAACAAGTCTTCAGGGGAAAGCTCCCCATCGCTCCTGTAATATCCTCCGCCGCCACCTCGTCCAGTGAACATCTCGCTCATGCCGGGTCCAAAGCCACCCCCACCACCACCACCGCGTTGTTCTGGGTCGAAGCCAGGGTTCGCGTCATATGCAGCGCGTTTCTGCGGATCGGACAGGATTTGGAACGCTTTTGAGACAACTGCATGTCGCACCGAGAGAGGGGTTAGTTGGGCCGCGTGTATTATGAAGGCGTTATTTGTATGATGGCGAACGTACGTTTGAATGCTTCATCTGCTCCTGGCGCTCCGTTCTTATCTGGGTGAAGGAGGAGCGCAAGCTACAAAGTCGAGACATACGTCAACACTTCACTTGCGAAAGAACGAATGGGACATCTTCATACCTTCCGATAAGCCTTCTTCACATCATTTTCTTCGCACTCCTTTGCCACGTCCAGGATATCATAATACGCGGTGATCTTACACGACCGTACCCGCTTCACCACTTTCGCCTGTTCCGGCGTGTATTCCCTCTTGGGGGCCTCTGACTTGGTGCTCCCGGTTGCGCTTCCATTTGTATGACGCTGGGTCGTCGTGCTTGCGGTAGGATGTGTCTCAGCACCACTCGCTTTGGCGGTACTCCCATTACTGAATCCACTCGAGCTTCCGGCAGATGAGGTTGACGCCTGTTGCTCTTGGGCTTTATTGAGCTGATCGATTAGCGATAGAGCGGCTGGGGTGGAATACAGTGACGCGGATTTGTTTGCGAATTTGATGGCCGAGGCAATGTTCCCAGATTCTAAATGCGTCCGAGATATCTGAAGGCATCGCTGTGCCTCATCCTTGTTAACTTCCATGGGAGTATTAGCGAAGAGATAGTGGGTGGATTATTTGATGGGAGGGCCTGCCGCCGAGTGTGTGCGTGTCGTCAGTCTCGTTCTGAATAATTGTGTGCCTGTATGTGTTCTCCGCTCGGCTTTTCTACACACTTGCCAAAAACTCCCCTATGAGGATATCACCGCGGTGCGACTGAACACGCTGATACACCTGGCTGTTGCTTCCTAACATTTACTTTATTTCCAGAATTTTTTCAAATGCATCTACTTCGAGCGTTAACGCGAATGAGATCGCGTTCTTTTCTAAGCTCTCACAGCAATGGTGGGATGAATCAGGAGAACTGGGTCTATTGCACCGTATGAACCCTACGCGCGTTGGATTTATTCGGGAGAAAGTAGAGGACGCCATGTTGGATGACGCGAGAACGGAAGAGGAAGGGATGCGACGCGTCAAGTCCTTGGGACCGAAGCTCCTATCTGGCCTAGATGTTCTAGACGTTGGGTGTGGCGGGGGGCTCCTATCAGAAGTGAGTATTCGCGCCATTGCATGTAGATTTTGCCGCTGAAAATTATATCTTAGAGCTTAGCCAGGCTCGGAGGGAGGACATTAGGCATCGACGCTGCGTCGTCTAGTATCAATATCGCGAAGTTACACGCGGCTCAGGACCCAGCATTTGCATTGCCATCCTTGGTGTCGGACTCGCCCTCGACGTCCGGCTCCTTACAGTATCTTAACACCACAACAGAGGACCTTCTGACGTCAGACCACGAGACCTCCCAGTTCGACGTCGTTTGTGCCATGGAGGTTGTAGAGCACGTTGAGAACCCCACCTCTTTCCTCAAAAGCTGCGCAGACTTGGTAAAGGTGAGAAAACGATCACCTAGAAATCCATTCTGTTATCCAGGAGATTTCGAACCTGATATAAACGCACGATTTGTAGCCTGGAGGACACCTCTTCCTCTCAACCATATCTCGCACACCTTTCGCCCACTTCCTCACCATCACCATGGCCGAAGATATTCTTAAACTTGTTTCACCCGGAACGCACGCTTACGAGAAGTACGTTAAGCCGTCAGAGCTGATCTCGTTCTTCCGAAACGACCTCAAATGGATACAACCATCACAACAAGCACCTGCATCTATAGCCGTCCCATATACCCGAGCCGAAATCCGGGGGATGACCTATATACCGTGGTCCGGAAAATGGATACTCACTCCGCAAGGCGCGCCGTTTGAACTGGACTGCAATTACATCTTTTGGGCGAGGAAGCCATTAACGTATTCAACCCCTGTCGCGCCTTGATATGCACCGGCCGTAAATTATAACTGTCTGCCTCTTAGCACTCGCACTGAAAGCGGACACACGCTACTCATCTGAGTTCGCTGGAAGAACCTGAGAAGGTAATCAAAGACTGGGTGCTAAGATGGAACAATGCAAGAAAAGGAAACCATAAGACAGATTGAAGTATATCAGATTGAAAGTCATGCGGCAAGAGAACGAACAAGACAGAGTGAACGAATGTCAATGCAAAGTGCAGGTTGAAGTTGGGAGGGCGAAGCCGAAGGAAGACCAAGAGCCAGCCCGTATTAGAGGGGCGAATTGTGTACAGTGGAAGGTGGTGATGGGAGGGGTTTATTGAACGGAAAGAAAAGAAAACAGAATGTGTAGGGAGAGTCGTGTGTGAAGCGAAGAATAGAACAGAGGTAAGGAGAACAAACACGAACGTCTATTGTATGGTACAATCAGACTTGGACGCTTCGGAGTCTTGACGCGTTCGCCGCCGTCGAGGGGCATCTGAGGGTGTGGAGGGTTCTGGAGCCGGGACTGTGCGTGATTTCGGAAGAGAGGGATGAGATACTTGTAGCGAAGGGCGAGATTGTTGCAAGGATGCGACGATGGTCTGTGCATTCTGCCGAGGTTGGGATTGTTGCTGGGATTCTTCCATCTGGTCTACTGGAGCTGCAGTGACCGTAGAAAGCTTCGACTGCTGCCTCCTCAGTTCGTGCTTCCGCCCTCGAGAATCCGACCCCTGACTGGCCATGGTTGCCCCACTCCGCATACTCGATGAGTGCTGACTGTCTTGCATACTGTCCCTCCGCGACCTTGAACGATCTTCGCTTCGCCTGAACAGGAACCCACCGCCACCGCCACTCCGTCTGCGCAGGTCGTCTGCACTACCTGCCATGACAGGTGAACCAGGAGATCCTGAGGCAACCTCACCAGACTTGGAGCTCCTCTTCCAGGCAAAGAGTTTATTGGCATAGGAGGGTGACGAGGATAATGGCGGATCGTTCGAAGCAGGCGACGGCGGGATAGGTATACCTGGGGAATGTAACGCGCCTGGCGTAGAAGTATGAGGTGACCCATTCGATCCTCCATTTGTGTGTGAAGAGTACTGCGAGTAGAGCAAAAGCTGGGCTCGTACGTCACAATGTGGTGTCGCGTCCTTGGCACAGGTCTGGTGACAGATCAAGCTGCACTCTTCGCAAAGCACTGCACTCTTCTTAACCAGCTGATGGCAGACACGGCAAGTAACATCTGGTAGCGCAAAAGGTTGAGTGAAGGATTTGTAGTTGTAAGGAAAGAGAATACTTACGCTTGCTGAAAGTTGTCTTGACGAAAGAGTGTGGCTTGGTAACGAACTCCGGCTCCTCCAAGAAGAGAGTCCCTGGCCTTGGACTAACCCTGGCCGCCTCGCTCCCCAGTTGGCTGTCATGGAGATTATAAATTGACAACTGACGCGCCAGGTCCGACTTGTGCAGGTCAGTGCTGACTCTGCGAAGGAATGGTACGCTGTCCTGGGGACGAAGATCCTATTCATATGATTAGAGGCGCGGTCATACCGATTGTGCTAACAACACTCACCTCGTTCAGACCCCAAGTTCGCTTCAGCCACGGATGCTCAAATAGGACTTCGGCGGTTGGTCGGTCAGCAGGGTTCTTCTTGAAGCATAACGTCAAGAAGTCTCGCAGCGGCTCGGAACAGCCTTCGGGTATCGGAGGGGTATCGTCGTCAACAATGCGGAACATCACAGAAAGGCTGTTACCGATATCACTGTACGGCGGTCGACCAGTGAGAAGCTCTACCACAGTACACCCTAGTGACCAAATGTCTGACGCAGTCGACGCCCCCTTCAACTCTATAACCTCAGGAGCCACTGTTGCGAGGGAGAAAGTCAGACTCAGCAGCAGTATCTAGGCGTATAAAACTCACTCCAGTTTGGAGTCCCAGTAACATTGTCCTTGACGCTCTCCTTTTCCTTGGCGTTTTCCATCGCGTTCAACGCCAGGGAGACACCGAAATCAGATAGCTTGATGTTTCCATTCTTCGTGGACAAGATGTTCGCCGCCTTGAGGTCGCAATGTACCACCTGTTGCTCGTGTAGGTAGTGAAGGCCCTCAAGAATCTTGGTGACGTAAGTAGCAACCAGCTTCTCGTTGAATTTGTTGAAAGCCTTCAGGGTCTGACTGAGAGAACCATTCTCCACATACTCTAAGACAATATCAAGGCTGTCTTCGTCTCGCACCATGCCCTCGTAGCTGACGATGCTTGGATGCTGTAGTTTCTTGAGCAGCTCGACCTCCTTCATCAGTTGCGTGACTTCAGTCTCTGGGAGTCCTTCGAGACGAATCCGCTTGACTGCTACCATTTGACCGGTGTTCAAGTTTAGCGCGCGATACACGGCACCAAACTGGCCCTTTCCAATGCAGTTGCCGAGTTGCTAGTGAAAAGATCATATAGGTTAGCCGATTGAAGTCACATGAGATTAAAAGATAGTCATCCGCTCAACTCACGTAGTGCATCGGAGCCCTGCCTTCCTCTTTGACAATCAGAGTGCGCTTCAGGTTACTCCCACCTCCACTGTTCATCGACGAGCCTCTGGTTAAGTTCCCGCTGCCACTCATCCCACCGTTCTGTAAGGACTCGATCCTCGATCGACCTCGCAACGCCATCCGTGGATCATCATCCGTACCATTAGAGCCAATCATCCGGTCACCCACTCCCGCCGAGCCTCTACGCAAGATGCGGGGCGTCTCCAGTTCAGACTGATACCGCAGTCGACTGAGACTAGGTCGCGTGGGAGCAGACAGGTCAGGGTCTGGAGAAGGCATATCCTCGCGAGCACCCAGATCCGGCTGGCGCTGAGGGAAGTTTGGGTTCCGTGCAGACAAGGGCTCTCTGATTAGAGGTGAATGCTCTCCAGAGGATGATCGAGGAAACGGTACACGAATATGTGACACGGCTGGCACTGACGATGACGCGGCGGGAAGAAGACCGGAAGTTGAACCAAACTCGTCGCTTCCACCAACAGACGGTCGTTTCCCGAGATACATGCCTTGCCTCGAGGAGGAAGAGTTCTCACGCGTGCTAGGCCGGCGCAGAGGTCGTCTTATAGGCGCGTCCAGGGCAGGCGAGTCACCACTTCCCGAACCACTGGAGTCACGATCGTGCCCTGTGAGACGCATTTCACGACGATCGTTTGATACCCGGCGTGTCAAGGAAATACGGCGTTCGTTGGGTGGACGAGGTAGGAGTACGTCAACGCTCAACGCTCCTGGACGGTGTGTTGGTCGGCGCAAAGGTTCGGCGGATGAAATGAGCTGATCCTTCTCGTCTTGTGGCGTATGTCTCCTTGAAGGCGATGTGACGATGGTTATCGGATGGGAAGTTGCGTTGGGCGACTTGACGACTTTCGGTGTCGCCTCGTCATCGTCGCCCTCGAGCTCTTGAAGTAGGATGGACTTGGCGTTCGGTTCGGTTACGTTACGATGCATGTGTGAAGTCTTGGGTGATGACGAAGAGGTCGATGGGTCAGAGAACAGGCCGACAAAGTCTTCTGGCCATTTGCCCTTGCGGACGTTCAAGCCAGCGAGAGCGGCAGTCTCTCCTGCCCGGCCATCCGATATGCGGCGAGCGGCAGCTGGCTTCGGCTTGATCGACCCCTCCGCATCAGTCGCCGCTTCCATCACTGTCGTCAGGTCGACCGCAATCTCACTAGATCGTCTCTCTCGCCTCCCATTCCTCGGGCTGATCGATCCTTCGGAGAACAGATCCGCCGCGGACACGGGTGGATGAGACTGCTGAAACGCCAGACCAAGCGGTGATGCTGATAAGGCCCCCTTTGTATCATACGACCTCCTCTTCTCTTTCACCGCCGGAGATGAAGGTGTGACTGGCGCAGAACCAGCGTCTGGCAAAGCATCGGCCAGCTCGAGAGCGAGAGCAGCGTTCGAAGCGTCCTCCCGACCCCAACTACCATCGATGGGCAAGATAGAAGTCGCATCAGTGTGCGTCGTATTCACAGTTCGCATGGTTCCAAACCTGTTGGAAGATGACGTGCGATGATTGCTATATCCTTCGAACAGGTTCGTGTTGTCCGTCCCCCCGGATTGAGCCGACGATGCGAACGATGCTCGGTTGGACGCCACGGAGAAACTTGGCGCGGCGCGTAACGGGCTTCGGATCGGTGGCGGATGAGGCGGAGGACTTGACGGAGGAGCGCTGAGCTGAAATTTCTGTTGTCCGAAGGAGGAGCGGTGCTCGGAGGTTATAGGAGAGCGGGTCGTTGTAGGAGGTGGTGACGGGGGTGATGCAATAGGGGCTGGGCCGAGGCTGACTTTCCGAGTTGCCGTCGTCCTATCAAGAGAAGCGCGCCGGTCGAGTGCACTGGATGCCCGTGAGTCAATCGATGGCTCGGGTGAGGTGAATCCGTCGGGTGAAGGGGGTGAATACCGTTTCTTGATCGGGGGGACAGAGCCTTTAACGCTGTTGGCCAGATTTGGGGTTGACATGGTACCATAATCGGAGGAGCCGTACGAGGGTCTGGATGTTGTTCCATGCTGACTGCTGGATGCAGGATCCCGTTCCATCTCCTTGGAGTGTCTCGAAGACGAACCCTCTACCTTCGTAGGCCACCGTTGACCCGAACCTTCTCCTTTGAGCGTCGAAAGGAGGTTGAGCACCTTCGCAACTCTCACCACGCCATCGATACCTCCGTCGGCCAAATCATCCTTGCCAAACATCACTTTCAATACGTCCCGAGAATCCCCACTTCCCGACTTTGTAATAAATGTTCTCGCAGCGTCACGGAACTTGACCACGTTTGAGGTCTTGGTAAAGCCATCCTCCCTAGGGTCGACTCGCGGGATTGGCAATGGCGACGTAGGATTGAGTCTGTTCATGAGCCTGGAAAATAAAGTAGAGAAATTAGTTTCGTCCAATGATCTATTGTCCAGAAACTAAAACATGTGCTGGGAAAGTGCATGGAAAATAGAACTTACTGCGCTAAAACATAGCCATCCCTGAACGCCTCGCAGAATGCCCTCCGTTCTCGCTCTTCGCTTCCACTGCTCACGGTCGTCGCGCCGGCTGTAGTGTTCACTGTCGCACTGCTCCCAGCCCTAATCGTCCCAATAACTCCACTCCTCTCCCATAACCGCTCCATCCTCGCCAAAGGCTGCAACCGAATCTCGACCTCCTCCCACGGGTCGGCCTTGACACCCGCAGGCGCGCCGGCCAAGCCTCCATAGGGACTTGTTGGAGAGCTCCTCATCGCGGCTGGAGGTGGCTTCGCCATCTCCCGTATCACAAAGGTTGCTGCAAGCCTCATGGTCTCCCGTTGTGCAGATAATGGCTTGGTACCAGCTAGCGACGTTGTAGAAGGATTTCGTCCGTGCCCTTTGTACATGGCAGGTGAGAGGGCTCTTGAGCCGGATGCAGTGGTAGTTGTTGGTGAGGAAGTGGAAGCACGTGCTGGAGCTTGGGATGTAGCGTTAGTGTTGTTGTTAAATGATGCGGAACTCGAGTTACGGCGCTGGTAGATTGTTGTGGATATTGGGGAGGGCGGTGGTGCTCGTTCGCGGGATGATCGTCTAGCAACAGTGACCGACGGGGAAACTGCGTTGTATGATGATGGTAGATGAGACGAGGACATAGATCTCCCATAAGAATTCTGCTGCACGCGTTGTTCGAGAGTAGGCCGACGTTGGAGTGTAGGAGAAGGTGGTGGAGCGCCAAGTGGTCGTCGAATACTTGGCGGAGAAGACGATAAAGAACCAGACCCACTACCGGATCCGGAACCTGAAGAAATGGACCTGTCATGATTGTATGTTGGTGTCCGAGTATTTCTCGAAAGTGTTTGTTCTAGCGAGTGACGAGGTAAAGGCCTAGCGGTATGATCGGTCGAGGTCGAAGCCTCGCCCCAATGGCCAAGCGTGGGCGTGGAAGGTGATGGCGGAAGCCTTTTGGTGGAAGAGGAAAGCGTAAAGGTCGGTGGTATAGGGGCCTTGCGCACTGTTCCATTCGAAGAGGAGGGAGCTTTCTCTTTCACAGGAGAGGAGGTGGAGTCCTTCGATGTGATAGTAGGTCTGCGTCGGGGTGGGGAGACAAGTGCGCCAATCGACGTGCTCGGAGACATGTTCGATGCAGGAGTGTCCTGCACGTTTGGATCGCTGGCGAGATGTATTGCCGGTGATGACATAGACCCGCCTGATATCGAGGGGGACATGAACGATGGCCATCCTCCTGAGCTTCCTCGACCCTTAGTTCGGGCCGCGGCAGTGGTGGCTTGGGCCGTTGACGACGTCGAGGCACTCAAATCCATGCTACTCTTCTTCTTGCCAAATCCAGACCGGCTGGCGAGTCGGCGTAAGCCAGAATGACCTTGGTGTGCATCCTCCACCGCCGCTGGCGGTGACGATGAAGACGCGTCGACAGACGGCCGTGACGTCGAAGTATCCCTCTGTTTGCCCTTGGTACCGCTAACCACACTCTCCTTTTCCTTTGTTAACCTAGAATCCCTCCTCAGCCTGGTGGAGACGGCGCCAACGAAACCTAAGCCGTTGACGAACCCAGTCTCATTCGCAACGAGAGCCGTATCCTTGCTCTTCGCTTTAGATCTGGTCGCTGTCCTCAGCGTCTCCTGCAGCGAGGACCGGAACATCTTGAAGGACTTGGTCGGAGCGTTGCTGGTACTGGCGGCCGGTTGTGCTGCAGGCGACTGAGACGAGGAAGAGGGAGCGGCGTTCGCATTGGAGAATAAGACGGCAGCCATAATCAAGCATGCGCGTTATCTGTCAAGACATGCAGTGTGTGAGTATAGGAAGAAGGATGTAGTGATATTGTTATAAGGAGCGAAGGAGGAGCAAGAGAGACTCCTGTGCTGTAACTGCTCTTGAGGAGGTTTTGGTTTTTTTCTCGGTGCCATTGGGCTCACCCTTACCGCGTCAAGGAGATCGACCCGAACCCCTATGTTCACCTTATTTTAATAGAAAAGGTCCTGGCGCTCTTCAAGCTAAAGGGTTTTCCTCTTGGCCGCCGTCGTTGAACGTCGGTAAAGTGTGGTGGTTGTTGGAGGGATTGAGAGATAGACCGCCCGGTGAAGCTGCAATCGCTTTGCACCGGGACTCGACCCTCCGAAGGGGGGGCGTGGCCTACCGATTGAAAGCACAGGCACAAATTCTTCCCAATACACTTACACCTTGCGCTCATCCATCGATTTCTCTTGTCATGGCATCAGAAGAACGGTTTATGGGTCCTGTGGGTCACTCGCTTGTACGTACAAGACAAGACATGACCGCGCCGCAACATTATCATACACAACACCACAGGCCTCATATGATCATCGCGTCTTCCGATTTGGGAAGTACCAGTTCTGCCTACCCGATGGGCGCGACAGCACGCGACGAACGTATCTCTACTCTGCCCTGAACAATGGAATAGATCGTCGTTGTCGTGCTGCATTGAGCTCAATGTTAATGAAGCCGATCAATTTTACGGTTGGCAAGGGAGTACGAACACGAGGCCAGTAGCCCAGAACGCCGCCCAATCGCAGCTGGAAGTGACGTAGCGGTCCAAGCCCTCGAACCCCGGAAACTGCTTGATAAACGTTAGGCGGTGTCGACTTTGGAGCCAAGAGATCATGTATTAATATCGGAGAACCCGTCCCCCGACGTGCAAGACGGCAGAGTGAACAACAGGCACTGCCAGTGAAACCCAGGGTCACCAAAGAAGCAACCAATCGGCATCATCCGTATCGAGATCACCTCTTCAACTCAATGGAGAAATGAAGATCCATGCAAGTGTACCAATCACTCAAAGACGTCAACATCGCCAGAGAGCACGTTGAACATCGATTGATAATATTGAATGACGTAGGTGAACACCACAACAACAGTATTCCTCCTATCTTGAGTAATTCAGATCGCGCCGCCGACGCAACGGGTCCCAAAAAGACACAGTGCACCGACAGGAGAAGAGAAGGGGAAAACTCATCTTCTACAAGACCCAGATAAGCGCACCAGAATTCCGGTTTCCAATTAAGGCTTTCTGGCCTCCATAACCGGGCAACTGACAAATACTTCGGCATTGTAGCAGTTGGCTTTGAACCCCACCCACCATTGGAGCCGTTACATCAAGGGTCGTTAGACAACACTTTATTTGAAGGAAGCGCAGCCCTTTGTTTGAGGCATGATAAAACATCGCCAGGTAATTCCAATAAAGAAGAATCAATTCTTCGGATGGTTTGACACGCCACGCACTTCTCGCCAGAGATACGTATCAGTCGGAGTCCAAAGGACAACATGGGAAGCTATCTGTGAGAATGAGGAAGTCGTGTCTTCACAGAAAGCATCAGGTGTTCTAACTGGTGTCAAGCTGATGTGGGATGTCAACGATTACCAATCGATCGATGCAGAAACGTGCAGTGTTCAGAGGGGCAAGAAGAGCGGTCGTATCACTAATTGACTGGACGATGTCGAATCCGTCCTTTCCGTCGTGAGACAGCAATGATGGCAAGTCCACGGTGCATGCCCATAAAAGTAACGGGGCTGGGATGTTGAGAAAGGATCGCGAGATTGATTTCGTGAACAACTCCGCCGCAGTCACCGCAAAGTGCTTCACACTGCCATAAGAGGACCAGACAGGAGCACGGTGATGGAGACGTCATACCGGGCATCAATGATGCCGCTTTCAATTTAATTTGGCTTGCACAGCTCCAAGCGAAGTATATGACGCGGGATATGCGAAGAACTTGACTCCGTTGTTCACAGTCGTTGTAAGTAGGACACTCGTTGCAACAAATAAAAAACAACTCACTCAATACAGGGGTAGTGTAAAATATAAAGGAGGAAGATACCCGAACCCCGACATAACATCATATTTAAAAATAAATAGGATCAGTAATGAAAAAGATCGAGATCAGACAGAACTTTAACCGCCATCTCATTGCGGTAACCCTGCACAAACATACTCGAACGCCGGGCTGCCCGAGCAGCAGGCCTTTGCGGACCTGCTCAAGCTTCGGCGAGTCGGCCGCCCAGAGGAACAAGCTCTGGAATGCTGAAGGTTTTGCTCGGGAATTGTAACCCACCCCTCTCCGCCAGTGCGAGAAGTTCCGGGAGGCTCGGTAATGAGCATTCCGTCTTCCTGACACATCTGTTTCGAAGGATAGCTTTCTTTCTTTTGTGCACCCCGCGTTCCCCCCGATTGGATAGCTCCTCGGTGTCCAAGCTGAAAGGTGGTAACAGATCCAGTTGGGGACGGTTCCTTTCTTCGGTCATAACAAATACCGTCTGCTGGTGACTTGTGTCGATAGAGCCCGCGGCCATGGTACTGAGCCATCTTTGAGGTAGGCTCTCAGCGATGAACAATGGTGGTAAGTTCTGGGGTGGTGATGGATACACCAAATATTGAGTCGCGTGGCCCGCGGAAGGTGGTGGTGGTGTAGAAAACCCTTGACGCGATCCTCTACCCGGTGTCAGGAGCGGCCTGTTTTCTGTATTTGAGCGACCTGGCCTCAGGGGCGATGGCGTGAGTGCAGGCTGCTTTGCTGAAACGGGTGAAAAATAGCGAGTAAGGTCAGGAGACTGAGTGAAGTTTGTGGACGAGCGAAATATTCGCTCGTCGGGGCCCGATAATCGAGGCCGTTTGGTTGGAGAGACTGGTTCCTGAGTTGCGGATCGCTTTTCTCCCTGTCCTCGTCTCCCTCGCTGCTCGTCCACTGCGTTCAGCTTCTCTAGCCATGATGACATGCGGCTCGAGCGCCGAGAGACGGCTCGGACGCCGGGAGATACAGGAAGGCCCCATATTGCTTTGATAGCATCGGCATTGGTCTTGTCTGGTGCGTCACGACCAATTGAATCGCAAGCGACCTTATGAAGCTCTTCGATATCGACGCCTGTGGAAACAGTGTATGGTCAGAAGATAAGTACGACGGTGGTACTTGGAAACAGCTTGCCATCAAGCCAGCTTCGCTCAGAATGCCTCCAGATTTTGGTAATACGCGGAAATCGAAGCTCGTAGTGCTACAGCGGTGTGAATATCTGTGAGCTAGAACACCTTCTCAAACATCACAGAAGATAAACCAAGTACAATACTCACGTCGGACCCAGCGGATTTCGTGAAGCCAGCTCCCATGAGTTCCACCAATCGTGGTTGTGAAAATATCACGGTTGGCCTCCTGGGCATTCCTTTAGCCAGCTCAAGCGTGTACGGAAGGTCCCCAAGTTTCTGGTATTTGGTTTCAGCGCAAGTTTTCCCCGACCCAGTGTAATATGGCTGACTCACCATGGGAGCGTAGACGTACGTCTTGCTCTGCTTGATTTCCCAGTTGAAGTCGTCCAACTGCTCCCTCGACAAGCCGTAACTAGCTGCAAACAGTATCTTGATGTGTATCTTGTCCCTTGCCTTCAAGCAATGAGTACAAGGCCTCCTGTGACAGCATGGAATGCTTACCTTTCGTTTTTTCTCAACGCTTCTGTTCATGGCACCAATGAAGAACGTCGTGTAGGTCTCTGGACCAACTGTAAGAAATGCATACCCATCAGACTCTGTTTAAGTAGGGCCAAGGATCCTCCCGTACCTCGAAGCTCTCGTCCCCGATCTCGATCCCAGCTCGCACCAAAAACGGCGAGGTCAAGTGTATCACCAAGACCCTTGATATAGTCCTTCTTCAACTGAGTGATTACTGGTTAGTGCAGATCAAATCCATCACTCAGTAGTGGCAACGTACCTTGACCCACCGCTGAGAAGGCCTTAAATCATTGTATGTGGACGATCCTGGCTTCAAAACCAGTCCTTCTATAGAAGGATCGCAAAATTAGTGGTTTTAAATAGACTGGCTTTATCAGGTGCTCACCTTCGTAGTCGGTGATATGCCGCGCGAAGACTTGGTTCAGCTTGACCTTAGCGTCCGGATCCCTGAGACAAAGTTTCTCGCGCTTCGCCAACATGGTATAGCCAGTGATAGGACAAATGAGCTGTTTCAATAGAGCCCGGCGACTTCCGTACGACTCTCTCGTGAGGTTTTTGCCATCCAAAAGGAGCACGTCGAAGAAGACGAGCATAAAATGGCGATTACCACTATCTTCGCCAGTCGACAGCAGAGATTCATGCACATCGTCCCTGTCACGAAAATAATAATAATAATTCAACCATGCCCTAGACGCTTGCAGGTGGAGTGAGAACTCACAAGGTTCCAGGCTCAGTTGGCGCCTGGAAGTTGCTGCCATTGAAGCGAGCTCTTCCACCCTGCGCAGTTGCTTCCACCAAACTCCTAATACGCCAGAACTCTATCAAGCATCATAATCGTGAGCACCAAAAGAGCTTGTATAGAGAAATGGACTCCTCACCATCGATACAAGCTTTCCCTTCGTTGTAGCACACCATTTCTGCCTCCAAGATAACGGACGTGCCAACACGACGAGCAGGATGAGCACTAACGCGAGTTCTTGAGTCTAGTCTCGGATCATCATCATGCGAAGTAGGTAGCCCCAAAGATGCTAGAATAATACTGAGAAAGCTTCGGCAATCGGCTTCCATGCAGAGAGGCACAAACTGGACTCACGGATGACAGGCAATACGATCCAATGTAGAGTCTCGTTTACTTTTCGAGAAGATCTGTACATTAGGTGTTCTTGAGCAACTGAAGTTGACGTGGACCTGCATCCTACGACTCATATCATTAATTTGGGCATCCGGCTCAAGCAAGAAGCACGCCAGCCAATCCTTACCGTTCGCCGTCATACTTCGTCTCGGCCCATAACGTATCCGGCCCTCCGTGGCCCCGCATCGCATCTATAATACTCTGACAGTCCTGACCTTTGATACATTTGGGGATCTCGACTGGGACACCGAGGGTCGGAGTAAATGGATCAACCATGATGGTTTTGTTGCGAAGCCTGTCTACAACTTTGGCAGCCTCGTCTAAGCTTGCTCGACTTCTGTATATTCCAGGCATTCTGTAGTCCCACATCGCCATCGCTTCATAGTGAGTCAGCTCGTGGATAGCATTCCTCTTAAAACGCATAAGGTTGATGGTTGAGCGAGTGGATACAATAGGATACAGAAGGGGTCGAAGGTCCTTGAGGATGATCTGGGTCATGCATGCTGCTCCAAATGGGGTGAGACCTGTGTAAAGCTCTCGTACGACCACTGGACGCGGACGTGGTTTGGTTGCGGAGCAGCTCGATCCGAGTTTGGAAAAAGAAGAGTGCATAGCGAGTTCATCCAGAAGCTGGTCGATGCGTTTCAGAGATAGCTCAGACTTCGAGTTGGTCTAAGCGTTTAATCTTCATAAGTCGATAGATTAAGCGAAGAGTCCATTATCCTCTACTCACTGGGAATTGGGCCTTCAAGACGCGTCGCACAGCGTCTCCAAGACACCCAATAGCGACACCCGTCCCCTGAGCTGACCCCCAGGCCTTTAGTTCATTCGTTGCGGCTGGGGTGAGCTGTAGAGCTTCCTGGAGTACCGAGACGAGACGCATCTCTTGTAAATCATACCGGCGACGGTGATCCTCTTGCGGGAAGAGAAGTCGAAACAGCAGGACTCCAGCGAGAGGCATCATAGGGTTTTGAACCGATTCAAGCCATCTTTTGAAAGTTCCAGTGGTCTGTGCTGCTAACGCATCTCCATCGGTCGGGGAAGAAACAGGGCGCGGTTTCAAATTACTGATGTGCTCGATGAGACTTGTAAAGCTGGCGACGAAAGGCCTCAGTTCAAGTTACACGAATATGTTGTTTAATAGATGAAGAGACGTACCGAGAGTAAGTGAATGGATATTTTCTATCCTGGGGACAATCTTGGGAGCTGTCCATGGAGTTGGGTAAATAGACTCTTTGTTAGATGTTACAACAAGAAAATGAAGATAATTTATGATCAAATTATGGGTTCATATACACAGAAGGGGTGAGAAGGCGTTTAATGAGTGTTTGAGTGAGTATATACAGCTGTCGCGGGTGATGGGGGGTTATAATTGAGACTGAGGTTTTTAGCCATGGGGGTGCCTGGGGCGTTTGTTTACCACAGGGACGTTCATCGCTACCCCTGCGTTGGGCCAAGCCTTTCATTCATGAAACTAGCAGTTCTACCATGATTTGACGTCAGAGCCTTCCATCTGAGATATGAGAGGCTACCAGTATTAAAGTAACAGTGACTTGTGAGCTTGCTAAGTGCTCCTTCACATGGAGACCCGTCGCTCAATGCCACCTCCTTCAACTCTCTTTCGCTTCCACCACTTATGTCCTATACCAAGCAGGCACTCTTTTATTGAGCAGAAAAGACAGATGCTGTCAAAATAGTGAACACCGAGATACATTGAGCGGACAGTCACACTAACTTCGGGAAACAACCCGAGGCCGCTGCTCCACCCCTGACATCCGAAACAGAATGCGCAAGACATGTGGGTCAGAAGAGATTCGAGACCGTGTTAATCGCAAGCGGCGTAACCCGTGCGATACTATGCCAAAAGCAGGGCCAAGTTCAACGGTCTTAACATATGACATGTCACTGACTGGACGTCCACAACAGTCTGGCCCAGCCCAGTGGGTGTCGTCGGATGGGGAAGTTGCGACTTGGGCTCTCAATAGTAACCATAAGGTGAGAGGAGGAACACTGTCGACTTCGGGGGCCGCCACTGGTCTCACACAAAAATGTGTTCTAACACACCTAGCAAGCCATCAGCATTGTTCCCCCATTTCACCGTCATCAAGCTTTTGTATGATCACTTCAAAGACACTCGATGCTTGGTTTTGGAGCACGAGTGTGAAAACCGTCGATTTTGTTGGGGGAGGGCACCATTCGATTATGCTATCTCTGAATGCGCCAGCTTCATTGAGATTCCATCCAATCACGAAGAGCCCAAAGCTCTACGTGTTCTCTACTTCTGCTCTGCGTTGATCTTGGCGTAGTAGGCTTCCCGCGTGCGAACTGGACCACACGCAAGTCGCAAGGCGCGATGGCGACACAGGTAGAACGGATTCATCAGATACTATATCTGTCAGGAAAGAAAAGAAACGTCCTAGATGCTTACGCATGGGTAGGTGGTATCCGTACCTATAGAAAAAGATTTATTAGGCGAATGCTCCCGTGTGAGTGTTTTAACCAAAATACACTCACCAGAATCCGTAGCCTCCTGCAGTCCCGAGGCCCAATGCCATGGAGAGATCAAGAATGAGCCTCTTGCGGAGCTTTCCAGTGATGGGTGCAATGGCAGACATTGTAAGATGTGGTTGTGAGTGAAGATCAAGTAGTGTAACGAGGTGACGGTCAGGATGCCGATGGGATTTATGTTGAGGATGTGGGGAAGATGTTCAATGTCGACGAAATATGTAATATCTATCACGCTAATTCATATTGACCTAATAGATCATTCGCTCTCATCTTAACGTATCCTATGGCCATCCCAGAACAGGAGCAGGAGCCAGAACATCTCGCTCGATTTAGAGAGGAATGGAAAAAGGAAGTTCAGAACCGATTGAACACTTCGGGTGCGACGACGCAGTCAGTCACCACCTCCACTTCGACCGCTCCCAACGTCAACATGGATGATGCTCTGGACCATCGGATAAAAGGAACTGAACGATCTCCTTCACCTGTGGCTAGGATGAAGAGGCACGGTGCTCGTGGGACCTCTATTCCAAATGCCAATGAGCTGGAGATTGCTCAGCTCGCAATATCGGACAGTATGCCAGAAGGGTCAAAAGGCAAGGCCACCGCTAGCGCCCTAGGTGAGTAAATTAAGCCCAATTAATATGCATGATGTTCTCAAACCCCCTATTTCCATAGATCAGTACAAACAAGCAGTTGAAGCAGAGCAACAAGGCCATTTTGACCATGCAGTCAATCTCTACAAGGCAAGCTTCAAGCGTGATCCACATATCGACAAGGCCTATCAGCGCTTTCTCGAAACTTCGTCGGCAACACAGGCTAGAAAGGCCAATATCATCGCTCAGCGCACTGAGCCGCACGTGGCACATGTCCCAGACACTCTCCGCAACCTTCTCTCCGGTGTAGAACCCAGTCTTTTGACGTTTATACCGGAGGATGAGAAGCTTGGCGTACCGTTGGATCAGCTTCCAGACGAGCTTATAGTGCATATCCTTCGCGAACTCGCCAATGTTAAAGACGTGGCAAGTATCGAGCGGTTCGGGGTCATTTGCCGCAAAGCAAGGGTTGTCTCCCTTGACGGAGCTATTTGGAGGCTAGTCTCACCCCCTCTTCTGACAACTACCGAACATATCTGACAGACGCTATTTTAGGCACCTCGTCAACTTGACGTACGTCAAACCACAGATCACCGATGACCTCCAACTCGATCAGATTTCGACCCGATACGGGGATGACTACCGCCATATGTACATCAGTCACCCTAGAGTCAGGATGGACGGCATCTACATCTCCGTTTGTCACTGTCAGTACGCGTGCGATTCCTTTTCTAGACCACCGGGCTGACCGGGCTGTAGATGTGTAAGTAGTCGACGTCGCAAAGAAAATCATGTAGAATCTAATGCGAGGTCCACCCACCTCAAGCCGGCCAGGATATAACGAGAATCCGTGGGTGACGGTCAGTTGGGGTTCACCTTCTGACCTTCCGATTAAGAGCTGACACATTGCCGCAGGTTTCTCACATGATTACATATCATCGCTACCTGTACGTTCTTTCGTATTAGCAACCTCTGCCCGCATTCCTGATCGATCCTCTCGCGTAGGCGATTTATGCATGATGGTACTGTGCTCTCCTTGCTCACGAATGACGAAATCCCGCCAGCCCAAGTCATTCGTCAGTTGAAACCCTCGCTTCGAATGAAGGTAATTCACGATTCCCGTTGAAATTTATTTGATTCTACTCATGAGCCACAATCACTAGGGTCATTACGTTGGGCAATGGCAATTAGAAGGCACAACCGTTGTGCTTGAGGACCTACTCGACTCCGAAGGTCTATTCACTCGATACGCATTCGAGATGGTGTTGGAGCTTCAGTCAAGGCCGGTAGGGCGGTACGTACTTCTGAACACCTTTGAACCACCACGGAGAGAAAAGCATACCTAATTATCGTGCTGTGGGGAAACATCAGTTGGAACAGGCTATCCATCAAGCAATACAATTCGGTCAATCTGTCGACGGACGAGTCTCAGCCGTTAGCTCTCACACACGAGAGACCGTTCTGGTTCTCCAAAGTCAGGAGCTTCCTCCCGTAGGAGTCCGTCGTCGATATTTGGGGCTCTTCACCAGTCATTCGTCACATTCTTGACGGGTTGGCAGGAAAGGAATGTTTGAGTAGAGATTGTCAACCTAGAGGTAGTTTCGTTTAGTAGACACTGCCCATGCACCGCATACGCACGGCGTGAAAGTTCGGCCTGGACGTTATCGGATTTGTGTTCGAAAGTGGAACCGGTACCGACCCTGCCGAAGGGTCGGCACGAAGCTCATGTCCGTTCCACGATACCACACTCACCCAGAAAAAAACCTGCTGTCTTCATATCGCCCCTACCCTCGTTCCGAATACTCAAAAATGTCATCAGTCTCTCTACCTATGAGCATGTCAGGCAAATCAACAGATCCATTTATTGTCGAAGCGCCGTTCAACGAACAAGGCGACTGCATTCTTCAATGTCCTGACAGAACTCAATTCAAAGTCTACCGAATCATCCTCAGCCTCTCTTCGCCCTTCTTTAGAGACATGTTCAGCCTTCCACAGGGAATGAGCACAAAACAAACGTCGTCGTTATCATCGTCCCTGTCCGATGAGGCCGACATCCCCGTCATCGACGTCTCCGAGGACCCCAAAACACTACATACTCTCCTCAGTCTACTCTACCCAACAGATGTTCCGGCCATCAACTGTTATGATCTGGCCACAAGCCTTGTCGAGGCTTGCGACAAGTATTCTATCGAGTTGGGGCGGCTGCGAGCGTCGCCAAGCCTACGAAATCTCATGGTCAAACCGGCGCTCCTCAAGGAACACGGCCTACGAGCGTACGCTCTGGCCTGGAGATTGGGTCTGGAGGATGAGGCAAAGACGGCCTCTCGATACCTGCATGGCGTGGACATAAAAGATCGGCAGATCATCGCGGACTTGAATAGGCGATCTGGGACGATCAGTGCCCTCCTGGCGCTCTGGGACCTCAGACTGCGTAGAGAGGAGGCTCTAGACGTACTGGTTGACAGCATACCATTGAGGCAGTGGGTATGCTTGCCACACGGCGGGCTGGATGTCGAAGATAAGATGTCTTACGAGAATGAGGGTAAGATCCTCAGACACTACCTTGTTTCACATCGGAGCTAACCGACGAGGTCTTAGGCAACTTTCGGGCCAGAGCACGGTTACTAAGACACGTCACCCATTTGGCTCTCCAAGAGCCTTATCCACTCTGCAAAGACGTGAGTGATACCCAGAATCACAACGGCTATACTTTCGCTCATACCCAGTCTTGCTTATTTTTCAATCAGATCCGATCTTTTATTGGCCTGCAACGAGTGATCTGCGGCTATTGTCCTGGGGTCCCCACGGCCGAAGTAGCTCCCGCATCCGCGTCGCTTGCCAACGTGATTGAACGATATCCACAAACAATCAGCGGGTACGTCGTGCATTCAGCCGCCTTCCTGTCCTAAATGGTCTAATTTTGAAGCGTGCTTCCACTCATAGCCTCCATGTCGATTAGAGGATAACTTCACCCTCATCGGACAGGTCACTAGTACATCTCTGCAGACTTCCAGCACGTAAATATCTGGAGTCTTAATTTACATATTTTTAACAAACTTTCACCTACATCATGGACTATGGGTGTCCTAACAGTCTCTACGATAAATCATTCCTGGACTGATTTCTCGGGATGCAAACAAAATACACGGAACTCCTCAGCTGACACTTGGCTTCTACGCTGCATCCACCTTCCCCTCAGCTCCAGCATGGACTTGGCCACTCTCCAGTTGTGCAACGTTCGGGTAACATAACGCCGGATCGCGTGCCACGTGGCGGATCTTAGTCGGCTCAATGCCAAAGAGACATTGAGTGAGCTTGCGTACTGCCAAGCTCGGAGCGATCAACAACAAGCTCTTGCTGTACATTTGGACTTCGTAATCAGAGAGATCTAGCAGTAGTTTCAATCTTTCCAGAGCTTTGCATCGATGAAGGAGAGCGCGGAGGTTGTCCCCTGTCATTCGTGACGGTATCTCAACGCCAATCCAGGTGGAAAGCTTCTGCAATCCTGGACTGGCACTAGCAAGGCTACCCATCATCGCATCATCATTCTCTACTGTATCGCTCTTCATGCGACCTGCCGCATAAAGCCCTATCATTGCCCCACTTATGTTGAGAATTCGGAAACTTGAAAGAGCCTTGAGGGATGCAATGGTATTGGACACATTGATAGTATCAAAGAAGTTGATGTCAAATTTCTCTAGCAGTGGACTTCGTTGGCCAGTCAAGATGTTTCACCATGAGCCTGTCTACGGCCAGAAAGTTCACGCTCTTGCCTAACTCGGCCACCTTTTCGAGTCCAATACATCGATGGTTCGTGGTAATCAATACCGCGCGCACTGTAGGTACGTTCACTAGTAGAAGCCATCCATTCCACGACAAGTTATAGAAGCCGACACGCTCCAGGTTTGCGAGCTGCGTGCATTTGAGGTGCGAGTAGTCCATCACGCCATCA